>JBCAUJ010000061.1:6773902-6899878 GCA_038406275.1 Cataglyphis albicans
TACATGAGATATTTCTGAATCCGTGTTGCAAACTTTGAGAGGTGGAACTCAATAAAAGCATCGTTTTTTACGATGCTAAAATACATACATATATATATATATATATATATATATATATATATATGTATATAAAATAAAAACACCAACATCATATCGATCGCTATGACGATTGTGGCGAATCTGAGGGTGCCGATGTATGAGTAATCACCAGCAACAGTTCTGCGAATTTATAAAGTATTTCATGCGGAACATCAAAGATCTACCGTCGGAAATGTTATACAGACCCCCATATAGCTGATTGTGTTTATTAACACCGTATACAATCATAGAAAGGGAGTGATTGAGTCATACAGGGAGGCTGCAAATAATATATCAGTCAAGGGTTGTACCCTACGACTTGTATCGATCTGTTTAAAAAATATACGCAATATTTTTTTAACTTTATTTAAAATATTTAAAAGTTAATCATTATTTTATATAAATTCTATTGTGTATAATCGATCGAAATATCGATTTTTAGAATCTCTAAATGCAATGTCGTAAAATTTTCGATATAATTTTTATCTGCGTAAACAATCGTGACTTTTCTGCCTATTGCGTAATTATTATACAGGCTGTCGTACTCATAGTAATACTTTAAATAAAGATCTTAAATCTCTGCCATTATATAACCGCGAATCTCTTTATTAACATTTTACGAAAACCTGTGCTAAAGTATCGTACGACAAAATACATTAATATCGATTCTTTGAAAATAACTTTGTCCATGATTGCATGTATATTTAATGTGTTTGCAGATGTACATTAAACTAATCGTGAGAAACAATAAACTTTTCATAAATGCTCATTATATGCTAGCAATGCGGTAATCATTTCGCCGCGCTGCAAAATTTCTCAAAGTTGGCGCGAAAAGTTACATCTAACATTTAACATCTTATTTAAAATGTTGCAAAAATTCGGAAAAATTCCTTTGAAAATATAATATGTACTGTTTTACATATATATTTATTTGCAATTCTAAACTGATCGAAAAACATTGAATCCTCCCGTCATATTGCAGCTATCGCAAAATAATGATAATTCGCGCGATTTAAAATTTTGAACAGTAAACATAATTATTGTGCAATAAGATTATTTTTATATATTTTGAATTTAAATAGAAATCTAATTTCTGATTTGAAGAAAAACATTTTTCCGTTCATCGTTAATTTTTTATATCGCGTTATTAATAAGTTATTATAAGTATGTTATATTAATGCAATCTACATATATTTTTAATGTGTGTGTTTGTTTATATGATACTTCATTGTCTATTACATTTATAATATTTATCATATTTTTAACACAAGTTTAGGAAGACAACAATTTACCTAAATAATTGCCAAAGGAAAACTGCAGGCACGAAGACGGTTTGACATTTTTTCCAAGTCTCCTGATACGACCATTGACCGATGAGACAGATGAGCGCATCTGATTGATACGCATACGTCAGCCTTGAACACTATCCATCTTGACTATTCCGTGGCAAGTATAACACTGAACTAGCGACCGGGCAAAAAACGCGCATGCGGGCAGAAGCCTCGTTAGGGCCCGGACAACGCTTGAGACAAATAATACTGCACACGCGGAATCGGATCGATACAATGTGAAGGTCCCCGCACAATCAAAAATATAAGAAACAGAGAACAGATATTAGAAATAAGAACTGACTCGACTCTTGTTAAAATAACCTTTTTTCAATTTTCCATGTTATATAGGGTGTAGCTGATACAAGCTACGTACATACCGCATAACATAAAAAAAATTGAAAGAAAAAAGTCAAATCAGTTTTTATCTCTAATATCTGTTCCCTGTGCCTTATATTTTCGATTGTGCGGGAGCTTTAACGTGCACTTAAAGAGAGATAAATTCTCGCCATATCGCTTTTTTCTATTCGAATACAATACGAGAGATCGAATTAAAGATTTTATTCCATGAAAAAGGTATAACGCAACACTTCACTTGAATCTCGCGATTGTTCCTTGTACAGGCAGAGATGCAGAACAATGCAAATTTCACTTTTAATTCATTTTTTATTCAGTCATAATATCCAGGATTTATTCCACTATCTTTTCGCACTTTTGTAGAATACTCTTCATGGGATAATGCCTCTCTCTACTATTTGCTGCATGATATATGCAAATAATTGAAATAATTATTTGTAAAATTATTGTAGATTCAAGAGACGGAGATACTTCATCTGCAGAATTGAATTATTTTGAATAACCAAATAACACATGATCGAGCTAATTGATTCGAAACAGATATAAAAATGCTTATTGAAAATAATATGATAGAAAAATAAATTTATGCGCGCGTGATAATGATGCAAATGTCACGGTATTAATTGTACAATTCGCATCTATTTAATAATTTTGATATTATTATAAAAGTATAGCTTTAAGATAAAGAATAATTTATTTAGCGATCGCTTTTCATTTTAAGTCAAATCTTTTAGCTTTAGATCGACGATTGCTGTTTCTTCATACCATTACGTCAATTTCACTTTCAAAAAGGAGAATCCGTTATTGCGCCGAACGTAAGAAAGTGTAATACGAGACAGCAGTTTTCAAAATCTGGAAGAAAAGGACATTGTCGCCATTGTAAGTGCAAAAAAATTAAAATTGACTACCCATTATATATATATATGTGTGTGTAGTTGAAAACTAATCAGGAAGTGTGTTTCTTTTATATCGGCGTAGAGATATATAACGTAATTAATACTTCCAAATAAATATTATTAAATATCATGTAATTAAAAAAGTTCGGAATAGATCATCTTACCGTAGCGAATGATTCCATGCATAAAACAAACATACCGCCGGCCGTTAATACGCAAGGCGGACGCGCTTTCATCATCATGAAAAGAATAAGCTTTTTCGTTCTAGTCGATGTATTATACCAATTTAAATTTATTCTGTAATTATAAAAAAGCTTTCTAACAGCTTTGTAGAGTTATTCAAATTTCGAAATCAATTGTTATTAGCATACGCTGCCTATTGTAAATATTATTATTTCTCGTTTATATAATTTAATATTCTTGTCCTTTTTTTCATACATATACATTATACGTACAGATTAGTATAAAAATATCCGCTATAATCTATTAACCTCTGAGCATTCAAACATTCGAAGAAGAGATGGAATAGTAACGCCCACGTCACTGCTATTAATTTAAGAAGCTCGGACGGATCATTCAATTTTGTCACAGCCTAAACATCAATTACATTAATTGCATGAAAAACTGGCTAAATAAATTTTAATCGCAAAAATGATATTATAAATATCTAAATGATAATTAAATATGCGATGAATAGAATAATGATTTTTATATAATTATACATGCGATGAAAAAGTATTTTCATCGCCTTCGTTGTATAAATAAGTAAATCCTGAATTCGCAGAATTATTTATTCGATCGATCATTTGACGATCTATTGTCAAAATAATTGACGCGATATTCATTATTGTTATTAATTATATTATAATAATAAATAATAATAAATAAAAAATGCAAACATACCCCAACACCTGTGACACTTATAGTCAGCATATTGAATCCAGCATAGAACAAAAAGTGCTTGGAATACGCAGCTTCCATGAGATCGATGAACCTTAATTCAAATATAAGAAAAATGTGACATGTCTTGCTCGATATTACAAAAATTCACCAATTAAGAACATTCGCGTGAGGTGCACATTATTTGAATTTGTTTCGATATTTAGAAACAAATGAAATGTTTAACTCTTCGTCGGTGGATACATCGAGTCACTATTGACCTATATTTTAAAACTGTTTAATAAAGCTCACACATATGACGTACATGCGCATTGTACAAAAATATCAATTATTTTTATTTTAAAAATATTTTTTCTTTTTCTTCTAATTATTATGTAGAAACGGTACTTTCAGAGAGGAAAGTATTCAAGAACATAACGTATAGATGTATGATTAAAATGCATCATAAAACTACTATTCTGCGACATATATAAAAGAATTTTTGCTACGAATCAAAAGAAATCCGGAATCCATTCCAGGATTAAATATCCCGATGATCAAATGAATGATAAAACTTGTGCAAATGACACAAACCTTATTGCACCTCTATGATCGTAAACACACTGTATCATATTTCGATACGCTGTATCTTCCGTAATCGGAAGATTGACGTCTGTCACATATTTTTCCTGTAACGCTCGTTCTAGTCGCAAGCTAGATAAATAATGACATTAATCTCAGAGACTACTCTTACGTCAAATCTCTTCTTAAAAAAAGTGCTACTCACCCAGTTACGATAAACATCCCGCAAACGTGTTGTACAAGTATCACGAATATTGCGTCAGTTGCAACGACGGAAGTGACGCAAATTGCAACAGTGAGATATCCGTGAATTAAAATCGGAACATAATATTTGTCCATATCGACATAATATTCGACTATATGCAACATTGGCCGAGACGTTTCATTGGCATCGGGAAAAATTAACGGTGGCAACGGTGTCAACATAAAAATTACCATTAGAGTATACAATGTGTCTAAAAAAAAAATGTCAATCAGGGATATAAAAATAATAATTTTTAATTAATTGAATAAATATTAAATATTTTTCGTATTGTCATTTACTGACAAATGTAAATGGATGAGAATTTCCTCCCATTTTCCGCGCACTTTTGAAGAATTTCTATATCGCTAGCATTTTTCAACGATCGAAAATCCTCTCGTATCTGATCCAGCAATGCTCTCATCTGTTTTAAAATTCACTCGTGTAAATTCCTTTTCATTTTGAGTATAAAATTTGACGGTATACTTTAAACATATTACGTCTAGATTCGTGAATAAAAGCAATTGCAATACTTCGAGAAAGATATATGATAAACAACATAATCTCACCTACCTCATTCACGCACAGTATGGAATTCACTACTTTTGTTATACCTAATATGTCAATCATTATCGGAGTAAGGCACTCGATCACAATGTCCAAGTCATGAATATAGGAGAACATGCCGCACAACTTAAACGTGATAGATATTATAGGATTAAACGGAAGAAGAATAAATTCGGAGCAAGCGAGGATAAGCGAGAATAAGCTATAGTGATAATTTACGGATTCATCTCGCTAAAATAAAAGCGATGTAACATTAATTGCTATACCTTGGTAAGAAATTGCGAACAAGCTATAGTAGCTATGACGATGACTATGATACAGCTAGCCTTGGACGATTGATAAGGCCATTGGCCAATTGCCAATAGCAAAATTTTATTGAGTCTGTAGTTGCGACTATCGAAGAAGTCCATTTTCTTTAAGTTAATAGAGCACTGACAGAAAAAGCGTCACGCGTCAGGTCTTTGATTCCTACCACGTCTACTGATCAACATTAACAATTCTTTATGTAGCTCGACTTTTGAAATAATTCTGCCAATTAGATACTTATAGCCAATCCGAATGATTGCTGAAATATATATAGCTAATTCTGTCGTTTGACATTCGCCTACGTATAATAAAATCGTCAAAATTTCCTACTAATTTGTTTCTCTATTGCCTATCATTTCGATTGAAGAGATATCAATTTTTAAGATACTTTTTCATCAAATATTGTCTTGATTCGCATATAAATCTTTCATTATTACGCGTCGATAAACTGAATAGCATATGGAGAGAAAAGAAAACAAGAGGCTGAAAAGATTTAATCAATATTTCTATTATCATTGACGATGCGCATATACACATTTTTTTAGCAGAAGACTTTACAGATTTTTCGTGAAAAAAATTTGCAGAAGATAAACGCTTTATGAAGAATGTCAAACATCGCTCGACTCAAATATGGAAAATTGCAATTTAGTATGTATAATTACTTTTTAAATATTAGAGAGAAGATATTATAATTATCAAGTAACGAATTAAATGAAGCGATGTTACTTCACATTGCTATATCAATGTCGTTATACAATACATGTGTAATATTCGTTATATACAACACACGTATAGTCGCACATACAGTCAATGTATCATTATATTATTTTCGAAAAACTTTTTAAATAATATTTTTCTAAACACGTTTTAAATATTTATATAAACTACTTCCTGAAATGTACCGCGAATAACGTGTAACACAATTTCGAACATTATAACGAAAAATTTAATAGGATTCGCTCAGGATTTTGCCACGTGGGTGTAGTGCCATATGGTTCTCGAGAACAATTCGTTCTCGAAAGTGTCGAAACTGAAAACAGCAACAGTCGATCTATCACGCGCTCGTCACGCACTCCACCCTACGGATAAAGTTTCTAATTGGATGCTGAATTAAATAGAAAGCTGACGAAAACTTAATGACTGTTTGACGAGGGTATTTTCAATCATGGCTGCGGTTTTTAAACTTTATTCGAGATCAGAAAAATATGTACAAAATCTTTTTTTTTAATATATATATATAAACATCAATGAATCACATGTTGTTTGTCGGACATGTTTAAATGTCCATTCTCGATTAAATTAGTCTGCTCGTCCGATTGCAAGGTGTCTTTCCTCTCGAGTGCACTCAAATTCCCTTCTCCTCGACTTTATCACAAAATCTCCCGCCTTACTAACACCTTACATCTTCCTTCAAACTGTGTATCGCGATTCATATAGGATTATTAAAAATTCCCTATCAACGACATCGCAAACACATGCGTACGTAAGAAAGAAAGGAAGATATATATATATACATAATTAATTTTCTCATCTACATCGTCATTCCGCTTTTATTTCATTTACAACAAAGAAATCGAAAGATAGCTGCATCCATTCCTCTTTTGGTAAAAAATGTTTAATTTTCTGTCAGATTTGGATATATTTTATCATAAATTTCTTTCTCTCTCTCTCTCTCTCTCTTTCTCTCTTTCTCGCTTATTAACATATTTCTATATTTTTTATGTCTCTGCTATTGATTGATCTTGTATAAATAAAAGTGACACTTTCACAATTATAAAAATGTTTGATGTTCTTATATTATTATATTATTTTTTTTTACTGGTTCAAGAATAAAAACTTGAAATTTTAAATTATCCTATCACGATTCGAATGTTGTTGGTGCTGCTAACGTTAACGCGTTTCGATACGATAGAGCATCCAACACGGGGGATTTTGTTTCGGATGCAATCTCGCGCGCGAGAGCTTCCTTCCAGCACCGTGCGCATCTTTATCCCGAGATCTCCCATTTTCGGTTGGTCGACACCTTGCGACTCCTCTCGTTATGCCCCCGTAGACGAATGCCACGCGTGCCGAGTCTACGCCTGGGCCTGTTCGGTTCCGAGGGGTAGATTCCCATGGGAGATGGATATCACTAATTGTCTCAAGGCGAATGGGCCGTGATGGTAGCAGCACGCGACCGTTGTATTCTACTGTCTTTTCCCTCTCTTTTCTCCTTCTGTCAATATTCGCTTCATCCGTCTTTACAATTTCTCTATTGTTTACAGGATATTCACTCGATCACGCTCGATATTGATCGATGTCGCGCAAAATATCCATTCAAATATTCTTGAATTTTTATAAACATATCACATTGCGTGTAGCTATATTATAATACGAATAATTAACAATAATCCATGCATAAAAGATAAATAATAATTATAAAAAGAAGATTGCGATAAGACGAAGAAAACATTAAATTGTTCAATGATATATTGTCGTAAAATACAAAATTAAGAATTACAATATATGAATTATATATAAATACAATTTTTGTTCTGTAAAACTTGAAATCCTCAAAAATTCCATTTTATATATCTCCTCTCTATATCCAGTCGATCATATTTTATCTCAACATTTGGAATTTAAAAACTATTCGATCCTATCCACTTTCTTCTCGCTCGTCGCCGCTTTTTTAATTTTGCGATAAAAGCTAACGAAACTTTGAAAAGTTTGATTTTATCTAATACGATAGTATTACACAATTCCGAAATAGAGAGGATAACGGCATTTAATCTCTATTTGATAAGGTTTTAAACTTGTTTATAATACTTAAAAATAATAAATTCAAACAAATCATACAAAAGTATATAAAATTGTTTTTTTTTTTTTTTTTTTTTTTCATTTTAGTATTACGTACTTCTTATATCAAAAATATTCTTATATAAAAAATTCTAACGCCAGAGAGAAAAAAGATTTTTATATAACATTGATTTATCGATTTATCGATCCATGTATTCGTCTAAAAAAAAAAATCTTAATTCAAGACCGCAATTGAATTTAAAACTTGCTATTGTACATTTTTTTATCTTATATATTTTCAGATTATAGAGGACAAAAAACCGCGTTTGCAAGGATCGTCATGTCCGGTTTCCTCTTCCCGTCGCGGTACATCTTCGTTGTTCTTTTCATACTTCCTACACAAAAATATGTAGCGAATATAATACGACACATACAGTTATTACACGTGGCGTGGTTTCTATTGTGAAAGCATCTGTCGTTCCGCCATCGGTCGTTGTGACGAACAGAATGCTGACAGCGAAGGAAGAAAAAAGGCGGGAAATCGGAAATTAAAAGTTAATTTTCGCGCATAACGCCGCTGCGCTCGATCAGCGCCGGAAAATACGGAGGGAGATATCGCCGCGATAATGGACTCATCATCCGCATGAGCTCTCAACGACAAACTCGTAACAAGTCAGCATGCATGACAAACTCGGCACGTTTCTCAATAAAATTTTAATCAACAATGTATAAGCGAGATAAGATTATTCGTCTTGCGCGTTTCAAAATCAGCGCAAGCTTTTTTTTTTTTTTTTCATTTTTCTTTCCAGGCCATCGACCTTGGCCGCATCTTGGCGAACCTCGCGGAGGCTCGCAGCGCGGGCGGAACGGGCATCGAACAACCTGAAGAGAAGAGGGGTAGGTACAGAAGGAAGCCGAATGAACCGCTGCCAGGTGTACGCATCGCTTATAGGGATAGGTAGAAAACAAGGTGGGTACCATATGTTGATCTGCCGACGGACGCTCCGGCACGCGCCGAGCGCACTCAAACTCGAGCCTTTACATCGCGAGGATCGGATCTACCGGTGTCCATCCTGGTGTCCTTTTACCGATTTAACTTGAGCGCCTCTGACAGTTCAGTCTCGACGCTCCTTTTTCACGAGGCCGCGGCATAAGAAATCCAAAGTGAAGACAGAGATTAAAGATTGTCGGTGACGATACGAAATTTCGCATAGGTGATGTGCCTGAATAGTAAATTCAATTTCACACTTATCGATATATCTTATTAGATATATGATTTTGATTGAGCAAACAAATGCGACAATAAATTTATGATAAAAATCATCGAAAGACCAAAGAGAAAGACCAAAAAATGTGAAATTATTTACTGCAATGTATATTAACATTAGTACTAGAAGCATACGTTTAATACCTAAACGCCATTAATTGGTTGCATTAATAAATTCAATGGTATGTGAATCGACAGTGATGAATTGTGCTTTAATTTTTTCTTCAGCGTAACATATCGAGAAAAAAAGTTGAACAGGACTGCAGAAAATGACGTCATGAAAATTCGCTTATGTGAAAGGTAGAAACCTTCTACTTGCGCAAAAAAGAAGAATTATTAAAACAAAATCCATTTAATGAGATAACTCTGAGAAAGCGATTCTCGCTGAATCGATTTAAAATAACAATCTACAATCATGGCTCTGCTGTCAAACCATCACTGCAATTACCAGAACACGCAATCCGAGATGCTGACACCCGCGTACGCGAATTCAGGGAGGAATTACGATCCCTTGTATCCGTCACCGTATAACTCCCCGAATTATCAGACCGATTCCACCAGACTCGCGTATAGAGACAATTGCACGCACGAGAACGAGCTCACGCCGCGAAGGGGAATCGGAATGCTGGATTATGGCAAAGATGTAGTGTCAGAATACACGAAGAGCCCGGAGGGATACGATAGAGGATCCTATGGTGTCCTGACGCCCGTCACGCCGCAAAGGTAATCACTGCAGATTTTATCTGGCGTATTTTGTCGAGAGAAGAGATTATTTAGATTAGAATTCGTCATTCTCTCGCGAATTTATTAGATACGAACCGCCGCATTTGATGGATCAGAGAAAATCGCCTCGATCAATGTTGTACGAGGAAAGTTCGATGGACTATCATACGCCGCCGTCCTATTGCTACGAAACTCCCCCGCAGGAACCGAGATATCAGCCCCTGGAGAACAGTAAACCGATCATCACGATCGTAGAATCTCGCGCCAATTGCTGGGAACCTATCATCTCGACACAGGTAATTATGATCAGTCGCAACTATTTTGTAAAAACTAATTTAAATTATAAAATTTTATAAAACGCTCAATTACGTTGCCCTGTACAAAGCTCGTAATTAATTATCCGCTTATAAACGCCAAGCCATTGACTCATATTTTAAACACTGTTTTATAAATATGGACAATAATTATATACATATACATATAAAAAATATTAAAGAATACAATATATATATATATATTGTACTCTTTTAAATATAATATTTTTTTCTCTCTAGAAAAAAGATATTTAAAAGCTACTTATATAATATAAATAAAAAAAAAAGAAAAATATTAAAAAAATAAAAATTATTGATATTTTTATACTTTAATGCATACGTAAAATATTTATTTCAATTATTATAGATTTTAATTATATGTATATATTTAAAATTCATTATATAAACTTCTATTTTGCGATATTATATATAAAAGAAATTTTAATACAAGTCAAAGTTCATCGAGTTGACTCGCGCGAGTTGTTATTTTGTCCACTGTTAAATACAGAGTTGAATTTTTTAATGCTTCTGATTATGATCATTAGTATATATATTATTTCATAAAGAATTTGATTGATTATTGAAAATGTATGCTGAGTACGCGATTCGTTTCTAATCGAATCGAAAACTTTATCCAGAAAATGCCGACGACACCGCCGGTGAGCCCCCGAAAAGGTCGGCGAAGATCGCGCGACGTCCCGCCATCGCCAACGGTACTCAAGCGTCGACGTCTCGCCGCAAACGCGCGCGAAAGACGACGCATGAACGGATTGAACGACGCCTTTGACAAGTTGCGCGAGGTCGTACCGAGCCTTGGGACCGACCACAAGCTCAGCAAGTTCGAGACTTTACAAATGGCACAGAGCTACATAGCTGCTTTGTGCGATCTTCTGCAAAGGCACGATAGCAAGAGATAGGATCCATCGATCCAGCCAAAAAATGCAAGTATTTTGTGTACGTTTTATCCTTTCCCCCCTCCCGTATGCTCTAATTTATTGTCATTGAAGATGGATACTTGAGCTCTTTCACTCAAATCTGATCTTCGAGAAAACCTTAAAAAAAAAACCTTGTATGTAACAATAATCAACTGTTCCTTTTTATATAAGAGAAAATCTGAGTATTTTTAAAATAATTTTCTTGAGTTTAAAAATAATTTTTTCATAAGCTTTTAAACAAGTGGAGACTGTCACTGGATTGTCAATTATTTTAGAGTTGAAAAATTAGTCATTGAAATTTATTGTTTTGCGAACAATCGACGTGCTATGAATAGTTAATTATGTAAGAAGCGACAAGTAATCGCTAATCAAAGTTAATTTATCATATAATCTTATAGAGAAAATGTAAAACGAAACGCACAGATTATATTTCAATAAATATACAAAAATGTGACAAGCCATTTACGGCATCTATTATTATAAGACTGAATTGCATAGTTGCAATCATCATAAATTTGATAGACCGATTTTATTTTAATGACTATTTCAATATCATTCGATAAATGGCGAGTTATTTAATTATGTTTTAAATATATACATAATATAGGCTGCGAATTTTTGCAAATATATTTTTTATAATCTCTTATAAATTAAAATATTTCTAATACATTTTTACACATTAAATTAAGACATCAAAAGAAACATTAATTAGTTTTTTTTACATATAAATATATGTATATGTGCATCTGTATTTTATAGTATCTATTTTAATTTAAGAAAAAGAAACAGCTAAAGATCCAAAGAGTAAACGTGACAATTTTAAAGATGTATTAAATTTATAATTGTAAGATATGTAGCTAATATAATTTTATTAATTCTATAATTTCATTAAAATTGAAAGAAATGTAATTTTTCGAAGATATCGTGAGAAATTAAATTGTAATTTCTCTCTCTCTCTCTCTCTCTCTCTCTCTCTCTTATACTGTTAGTATTTATAAAAATATATCTTTAATTAAGAAACGTTTTATATTTAAGAATATTGCTATTCTCTGTTTGATGAGCCATAAAACTTGTAAATCATCCACTGTAAATTTATAATTACTATTGTATCTAGTCAAGAGATTATTATGATTATCAAATTTAATAATTTCTAAATGGTAAACGCCAAAGAGACTTAAAAAAAAACAAGAACATTGTGTGGCGAAAAAATGGCGAAATTGTATTTAAAAAGTTATTGTATAATCGACCAAAGATTTTTATAAATAAATAAGAAGCGTTATAAATGTATTTAATAAGGAGATATGTTATTATATACTTCGTAAGACGATTGATTAATTGTAGAATACAGATAAATATAAGAGTTTAAATGTATTAAATATAAGAATATGATTTTGTACACTCTTGTAAATAAAAAACTATGCGAGATGAATATTGACATTTTTTGCATGGCATAATCAAATAGAAAATTTATAAACAATCACCTCTTTGTATTATGCATCTGCGAAGAAGTTAAAAATATTTATGCAAAATATTTTCTCTCTCTCTCTCTCTTTCATCTTTTTGCAACATAATCTTTTTGCAATGATATAAATTTTATCATGGAATCATAATAGAATATTGTTTCGTCGGAACAAAATTTTGTTCCGTCACTAATTACGGCGTAAATAAATAGTGTAAAACATCGATTGTACAACAAAGTATCAAAAGAGAAAAAAATAATAATAAAGATAAAATATATTTGCCAAACTCAATATGATTGATATACATAATATCAATCTAAGTTTAAAATTAAAAGAAATATTCAATTAAAGGAGACAGTTTTGTTGATTTAGATATGATTAAACAGAATGAATGGCTATATAGCACGACGCACGCTGTCATACCATATACTCTTCCGGTCATCTCGTGCAAAAACGTCGATTTTCCGGTACTGCACGCGGGCGCGTGACCGGCACACGCACTTGTTGCTCACCTTTCCCTTTGAAAGTCCCCTCTCTATTCACGGACTCTCTTCCGGATACGAGCGATTCCCGCGCACTTGCCTCGGATGGCGCCTTCATTATTTTCAGTTTTGTCATCACGCATCGTCTTCGACAGCGGTTACTTTCTCTTTCGTATAAGTCGCGGATATGACGTGTATTTTTGTATTTATTGCAAACTGCGTTTTTTCGATACCGTGAGAATTCCTTACCATTGCGTAGACACTGCCTCGTATATAATTTCGCCTTAATTACTTGCTGTTTATTCATTGATTGTATGTGTGTGTGTGTGTGTGTGCGCGTGCTTTCTTCATTTCCGAAACGACTGAACAGACAAACGCAAATTAATATAACGTTGCACATATGACAACCGACAGCTGTTGCTGATACTACTGGGGTTACTATATTGTTCTCGCAGCATGTATAATGTGAATTGAATTACACATATATGTATAACACAATTTATTTATAACAGCTGTTATATTCCGTCAAAAAAGATTTATTTTTCGTTGAATCGATGATGTACGATGTGTATGTATAAAACTGTAGCGAAATGAAATTCGCGAAATATTCTTCTTCCAAAATAAATGCAATTACATAAAAAAAAAAATTCAAAAAACTAATTTTTAATGATCTTTTTTTATTTATAAATAATAAATCATTTCTATCTATGTTTTAAACGCAGTGACTCGGAATAATATAATTATTTTTTATTTCTACTTAATTTTCGTAATTATCATTATCAGTATTGTTGCTTCTCTAATATGATATTTGTCAAGGCGTTAAATTAATATATCTAAATATCAACAAAAAAAAAAAGTAAAAATATCGATGCTCCATTTCTTAAATGACCATCCGCGCGCTATACATCGAATTCAATAGAAGGGAATGTCACTCGTGCCCGAACGCTTGTCGAACAACGTCTGAGAGTGCGCGGACAACATTCCTTACGACGATCTTAACGATGGTCCTAAGAAGGCGATAAGAGTCGTCGAGAGAAGGAGAGGGGAACGTGCGGACATGAAACGACACAGTTAGACGTGCAGGGTGATGTGCACGCGTGAGAATATGAAGCGGTGTCCTTAAAAGGCGCCCGCTTATACGAACACTCTTTGATTGATCCGATCGAATGGTCAATTAACGCACGTCGAATTGCTCTCGGTGGATTGGTTATCGCGCTGATGCCGTGATCGGTGCCTCGACGTCTTCATATACGAACTTTTTCGAATCCCGACGCCTCCTGGTCGGCTGAATGTGATGTAAAAAAAGATCTTGAGAATAAAAAGTAGGCGTGCAACGCACGTCAACCGGATATCTAGTTCTTTGTAGTTAAAAAAAAAAAAAAAAAAAACGGAAATCTTTTCCTCGGGTCTTTTGGAAATGTAGCGCGAAAAGAGAGGACAATAATAGAATGTTAAAAAAATATATATTTTCATAGCGAACAATTATTTCGTTAATACAATAAATTTAGAAAAATAACAGATGATTGAGGAATTTTTAGTTTCAACGTTCTAAATTCGATGTTATATTTCTGTTTCAGTATGAAAGATGAAGATGGAACGAGCTGTCCAAATCAATCTGCGGGAAAACGGAAAACAGACGGATAGGAATACAAAGTCTCACGATTGAGCCCCTTCCTTCCGTTAGATTGGCGAAATCGAGAAGAAAAAAAATTCGTCTTATTTCAAGGTATGTAGGCGGACAGCGGCACGTGCCCCACAATAGACCTCGTTAGCGATTTCGTATGATTTCCTTTTTCGTTTCTTTCTCTAGATGGACGTCCACCTTCCTGTCGTAAATAAGGATCTCTTCCAGCACCAGATGTCCAGTAATTAGCGATCATTAATTACCCGAACGGACGGACCAGCGTTCGGCGCGGTTTCTGAGAAAGAGAGAGAGAGAGAGAGAGAATTCCCGATCTCCTGAGATATATTTATACACTTAAACGCCAAGATACTTTAAACGTAAGGGATTTTTGATTCTTGGAATACATTATGAAATACATATAATTAAAACGTATTCCGCGACGATTTAATTCTTTTTTGTAAAATTTCACGATATTTTGTTGTCAATAAGTTCAAAGAGATAAAATTAAATTAAAAAATTTCTTTATTTATTAATATCTTAATATCGATTTAAATTTGATATCTAAAAATATTATTTTAATAATAATAACAAAATAAATTAGATAGCTTCGATACTAATTTAATATAAAATATATATTACGATTAATGATAGATTCGCGTATAGCTTTAATTTAACTGAACCCATCCAAAACAAGAGAAAAGCATGGCTAATATCCCGTTAGAAAGAAAGGCGTATACAAGGATACATTCCCAAAAAGAAGGAAAAGACAGCGGTGAGACAGATTTTGACCGAATGGTCACTCGGCTGTTGGGCGTGACCAGAAATGGTCAAGCATCGAAAGGATCGCTGAAAATCGATTTCAGGCACAATTTGCGCCGATCGCGCCCTTCCGACCGGGAAAACAAATTGACTCGGGAGATTCGATTATCCTTTTCATTTTCCTCGCGTTCCTGCTCGTTCATATTCATCGATATTCAGTAAGAATTGTGCCAAAATTCAAATGGCTGTACGTTACAAGTATGTCGAAAGATCCCGATGATTATTGTCTCGGAATCAAATTTAGATCGCAACGTCTAACCCGCAACGTCCCGTGGGAGACGACGCGATTCGTTCCAGGCTGCAGGTACAGCGAGAAGAAGAGCCCGGGAATCGAAAGTTTCGGGACACCTTTCGCTACCCTTATGGTGTCAAAGTCGGCACCCCGGACGAGATCAATTTTATAGCCATCTGACTCCGTGTCGGACGGATTTTTCCATCCTCTACTCTATCCATCGTGAACTCGTAAACTCGTTAATCCTTTCGACGATCGGAGAATGATTGTTGACTAAAACGAGAGGACGCGCGGAGCCAATCATCAGAATCAGTCCAACTCGTTCGGAAGATCGCACCGAAATTCGTCTCGTGGATTTTTCGGTGACTACGCGAGAACCTATTTTGAGAAAATTTATTTCTTTGAAAAAACCGCAATAGCCTCTCTATAGCAAAGGAATTGCTAATTGTTTGTAATATCGTTATATATAATGGTCAATTTTTAATTTAATCAATTCATTGCTAAATATTGAGTTTAAATATTATTTTATATTTTTTATTATACCTTTTAGCTGATTTACAAACAATTATGTGAATGCTGTATAATCGCATAATTTAAACGATCGTTAAAAATATCATAATATTTATCGCGTTGATAAGCACTAAGTTTTTTATTAAAAAAAAAAGATAGAGTATATATATATATATATATATATGTATTATATGAGGCAATGAATGTTTTAATGAGCAGTCTATAATCTCCGTATCGATTTGCTTAGTCATTTAACTTCATGCTTTTCATTAAGAAGAAGCGTGCGGAAAAATAAACGAGCGCTTTGATACGCCGACTGATTAGTTTTGCTCGCTAATTATTAAATTAGTCCTCGGAGAAACTTGTCGAAAAGTGATCGTGCGCTTTTCCTTGCTCATTCATGGCGTCGATAACGTTAAATAAGGTGAAAAAGTACATTAACACGTTTAATCAATAATATCGCGCGCAGCTAATACTCAACGAAGAACCGAAGAAAAGAAAGAGAAAAAAGAAAGGATATCCTCGAGCAAAAGCGGACCGATAAATCATAAGTGTTACTATACTGCCGATCGCTATGATATAATAATCTGAGTTCTCGGTAAAGATGTCCCCGGAGGAGATGCGTTCAAAGAAACTCGTTGCTCAGCTACAGAAACTGCACGAGATAGCCGGTTTTTGATCGCCGCTCGACCAAACGTTGGTTCGATTATCAAACATTATCTTTATATATTCCTAGATACTTTGTTTAAAATATTAAATAATACAAATTTCAAAAAATTTATATCTCATCATCTGCAAAATACTTTTGACAGGCAAAAAAATGTCTTTCATGGATCTCAATAAAACATATCTATCGATAATATACATATATTTGTCGATTAATGCGAAATAAAAACTTCTCTCAAAATATTTGCGAGATTTTATCAAGAAAATAAATTTCTCATTTTAATTCATTTCATACGACAAATTTGCCAAATTTTTATTATAAATTGAAGAGACGTGTCATGAAAAAAATGATTTGTTATAATTCACGCTTAATCTGTCAACAAACTCGATACATAGGAATTGTGTTAAGAATTGACATTTCTTAATCGATGCAATCTTCTATACGAGAATAAATGTAATCCTATGAATGTCCATATATAGAGCATGTATGATAGAAAGAAGTCGCTCGAGACGATAGAAAGATGACGCATATGTGTGCGAGACGTAGCAAAAAGAAAGAGGAGTCACACCGAAGATGAGTCGCGTCACGCAGATCCGCAGAAATTATAGGAATAGTATATAATGGCACGCGGTACGCAAGTGAGAAGTAAAAGGAAAGGGGTTAAGAAGAAACCACATATTACTAAATTCAGTTCATGGGCTATTCAGCGTCCGACCGAGTTCTATACATTAAATTAGGTAGAGGCCTCGACGTCTTTTTTTTTTTTTACTTTTTATTGCCGGCTGGACGTCAGTTGTATAGAATAAAATAATATTGTATAGTATAAATAAAATAATAGGTCCACGCACGAGGAGGCCTATATATCGTCGCTCTAATTAAGCCGAAAACCGCTCCTTACGCAAAACTGAATCTATATGGAAATTAATAAAATTTAAATTTATATAGAGATATATTTCGTGTAATAAAAAAAAAATATATACATATATATATATTCACTTCTATTATATTAAGGCGTATCATACGATAGCTTGAGAAATGTGACATGATAAAAAATCGATATCCATTGATTATGTATTTGTAGAATGCGCGCCTCACATTGCCGCTGTTATTTACAAGCGACATTTCTCGACAATTTAAAAAATACATACATGAAAAATATTCATCGCAAAGTTAAATTATTGCAAAGTTGTCGAGTATAAAATAAAAACGGATGCTGTAAGTATCAAAAAAAAATATTAGTTTCCGATCTAGAAGAATGTTCATCGATCGTGGACACGTCGAAGCGCCATGCGTCAGCTTCGTATTTCGTCTTTACACTTGGCGAGTAAAATCGTTAAAAAAAAATAAAAAAAAAAGCTTCGAAGATTCTCTCGCGATTCTAATCGTTCGCGACAAGCCGCGCCACGGACATTGCCATATGCCGTATTGCGATATCCTTGTAATTGCGTCACGATCGGTATAAATTATTACCTTGGCATCCGTACCATGCCCTGACATTATATCGCCGCGCCGCGTCGTGTCTCTGAATCCGCGCGTCACACTTTACACGACCGCGACTGCCTAAATTATTGCGTTCGCGGACGCCATATTATCGGCACGCGCCCTGTCCGAAACATGGCGCACATATGACTATTATGATGAATACTCTTCGCGCGTCGAGTATTCACGACGAATCCCAAAGGATCGATCGCCGGCATGTCCCTAATCATTTCTGCTGGGACAGATTGGTGAAGGGACATCTCGGACGTCGCCGAGAATTCATCTTAGTCGGATAGTCGTTGCAGAGCAACGGAGTCGCTCGGAGCATATCTGACCGATTCTTATCGAGTAGAATTTAATACTCGAAATATTTTTTTAATAAATTTCCTAAAAATATTAAATTTTAAAATTGGAATTTATATATAACAATCGTGCTGGTATAATGATTGAACAGAGATTACGTTGAGAGAAAAAATTTGCGACACTTTACACCGTTAATTTATTAAATGTAGTCAATGACAGTTTAAAAAAAAAAAAAATCGATTATCGGTCAGACTGGTTTAAATGTCCCTGACAATCATTTAATGTGAATTTACGTACAGGCTTTCGTTGTCAATTGATCCTCTTATAATTGCATATCTAAGGTCATCGACTGTTTGTTAAGCATGATTCTTCAAAGCAATCTGTTCGGTGTTGTACGTATCTATCTGTGTAACTGTAAATGTTGCATTACGTGGCAATATGAATCGTTGTAAGAACCTTTAAAAAAACTACTATAGGTAAAATACACAAAAAGGAAAAGATAAAAAAAAAATAATGCAAAACCTATGACAAATGCGTACTGTCCATCCAATCGAACAGTATTTCAACGTAATCTCCTATGCACGTCTTTATAGCGCAACTTCCTAATAATGGATAATAGTTCCTACGTCAAGGAAGACTCTCGCGTCTATTGCCGCGCATCAGAATTAACGTGCGCGACCAGACGCGCGCAAAAAAAAAATATATTTTAACAAAGATATACGTTCCCATATAAGGATCTTGAACCTCTCCGGCCCAGAGAAATAAACGGCAGAGCGTGCACAAACAAGAAATAATCCAAGACAAATGCGTCGCGTCAATCGAACCGCAAAGTCTCTCTTTCCAAAGCGTTTCTTCCCATGCTGTTCGCTCAACAATTGCATTTTCGTCTCTTTGCATTTTTTAGATTTCTTCCGCGCTAACAATCGCGTCTCGATCACAGGGGCTTTTCAATAATTTCGATAGAAAATGACCGATCGGTATCTATCGAAAATCGAACTAACCCGTCATTAAATGATTGTTAGAAGGGGTACTCGTGTAAACGGGCTTGGCAATTAGGGGGTAGTTAGCCCCGCGTGCGCGCACCCTCGTTTACGGTGGCCGACCACCGCCGACACTGCTGCTGTCACGCTCCGCCGGTCAGGATGTAACCGATGCAACAGATGACACTGACTTTTCGATTGCGCGCCATGCTATCCTCATATCATGACAGGCACGGGAGCCCCCGTCATTTATTGCTCCCCGGCCAGTCGGCTCGTGCCATGTGGCGATCTCCCTCGTCTACGCAGAAACGATCGCCCCAAACGACGACGACGTGTCATCGGTACGCCTAATTTACGATCGCACCGCTTTCTCTTTCGACCTAAGCTCATCCTAATATTTTCCAAGTATTCCATCAACATTCGGATATATTTAAGCCTTTAAGTCTTAGCCGAGTTCCTAAAATGTTCTAAATTTCTGCGATACGTATGACGAGCCTAATTCTCGGTTTTAATCAACTTCATTCAAAGAAGAAATATGTTTGTTTGAAAAAAAAAAAAAAATTATTTTAAAATAACGCGCGACAATAAAATTATAATCTATAGTTATATAATTAATAAAAAAAAAAGATTTCTCTTAAAATATCGTGTGTTAAAATCTTCCCGATATATCTTGATTTTTTTAAAGTAACTTTTATTTTCCATACCGTAGATATAAAATAGATAAATTTTTTTTTAAATAAAAGATCCTTTGTGTTGATCAGTAGAAGTTTGAAAAGCTTTATCTCCCGAGTTGTAAGAATCGATGTTATCCCAAGCTATTTGGTAAAATACCGTAAACTCTTCGCGACTCGTCTGTCGGCTCGCGCCTACGACGATTTGTCGACGTTCGACAGAATAGATCCATTAACGGACTGGCCGATGAAAATTTATGAAGATCCGTTCCCTTTTTTCTTCCGTCGGTTGCTACTTTTGCTACGAGGGTTCATCGCGACGACAGGTAACCTCTTGTCTCTGTCTCGTTACCCTCCAATAATGGTCGAACGATTTGACGAGTAATTTGCAGTCGTCGGTCGCGCCGATCATAAAATACCGCTATCCTGGACTTGAAGGCTTCGACAAACGACCTAGACTAAGTAAAGTGCTATGTTGAGCCGCTGAGTGTTACTGTAGAATGACCATTTATCTGTCTCTTATTGTCCCGTTGTCCGGGACTTTCACAGATCGAAATCGATAATTATCGATGACTGCGTGTTCGCAACACATGATCATTACTTTCCGCTCGATAACAGTTTCCGAGCTATTAATTATTGACGAATTTGTGACCTTGATTCAAAAAACTAAATTTCATCATCTTTCTCTCAAACAAACAAATAAAAATAAATCAGCTTTTATAGTTAATCTAATTTCTTTTCTTGTTATAATGAGAAAGATTTTCGCGTATAAACCTTTCACGATTGACCGATGATATCTGATCATGACCCGCGTTATGGTACAGTGCATCCGAAATACGGGGGGGGGGGGGGCGTGCGACACAACATGCCGTCAGTGAAAAAGGGGTGAGCCCTGCTGGTCTCGGGGCGTGGATTCTCTTTTTCTTTCTTTCTTTCTTTCTTTCTGTTTCTCTCACCTACAATTAGACCTCACGTGCCGGTCGTGTGGCTCGTCAGTCGTGCCGTTCGAGAGCGACTGTCGAACGTCAGGCACGTCGTCTCGTGTTCGTGTGGCTTTAATACCGCGCGCATAATGTCGTATTTCGGTGAGTCATGTGCGAGAAATCGCCGTTGCGGACGCGACGGAGCGCGACGGCACGCGGCCCGACCACCACCACGACAACGCGATTCTCTCTACCTCCTCCATTTATCCTCTGTCCTCATCGGCATTCACCCTTCCCTACTTCGCGATGCATCTTCCTCGCCCGGACGCCCTTGCCTCGGTCGAGCATATCGAATGCATTTCGCGGCCCGAGAACTTTGGTCTCAAGATTTGACGGAATCATTTTTCAGCAATTCCCGGTTCGTTTCATCTTCTTTCGCGATCAAAATTGATTTTCTCCATAACGTTAGAGATTCGAAATGCTAGTTATCGCTTCGGGTTCGTTCTACGGAAATTATATTGAATTTTATATCAATATTACACAGACTGATCATCTCTCCGGACCTCGAGAAATAATCGGTTTCTGTGTGTATATATATATATAATAAAAGTTATAAGTTTTTTTGGGGAATAATTACGCGACGAGTTCAAAACTTCCTTTACTTCCTTTCTAATTCTTTTTGATTAATTCTAAAATTGTTGCATTTACAACACTTTTCATCAACAACCTATGCTCTTTAATTTATTTAAAGACTGTCTTAAAATGATATATAAGTATAATTTGGACCGACAGTTTTCTCTCGAGATTTCTCTTATAATCTTCTCTCGGCTATCGTCGTAAAAGTTGTACATCATTATTTAAATACTCCGCAGTTAACTGAACAGTCAACCGAATCGAATCAAAACGTCAATCGATTTTACTGAGAACTTTGCAATCTTTTTCGTTGAGAGCGAGAGGTTACGGCTATCCGTTCGTTAGAGCGTTTTTTGAGTAAATTTTCTCGGTTAACCGTATATGTACGCCATGGCAACGTGACTGGACGAAATTACGTAGCCGTTGTTCTACGTTTAGAATTTATCGTATATAACGGGAAGATGATGACCGTACGATTATCGTAAGTATCATCTGCCATCTCTCTCTCTCTCTCTCTCATGCATTTGCGACGTCCGTTTCGCGACCGAGGTATTGTTGGCTCACAATTTACATTCTTACACCCACGCTAATGTCACGTATGCAAACATCGATTTGATGCTAATCGTTCGAGTAACGAGCCAACGCCAACGATCTTTCCCCTTTGCAAAGAGAGAACGAGAGAGAGATTCCTTGTCGATAAAGAAAATCGACACCATTTATTACGCGAAATTCCCTTAATTCCACGAGGTAAATTTAAATGGATATTCGGTTTCAATTTGCGGTATAAAGTGCGTAAAATGAAAAGAAAAAATATCTATCGTGTAAAAATGTCTATCGGTATTCGATAGAGATTGTTTTACGCAATCAAGACTGACTTAAAAGATGATTTAATAAATTAGATAAAATAAGCGATTAATTAAACTCAGACGATAGACGAGATCTGGAATTAATATTTTCTCTAGGATGATAAATATCGATCGATGTGATCGTAAATGCGTTAAAGACGACGCACAATTAAACACAATTATGACGAGAAAATGTTGCGCGTCCCGATTATATCCGTCCATAAAAGATAACGATCATAAAAGACCGCGGCGATAACTAAATAGAAATCCCTAATGGTGGCACCAAATGCTGGCACGGTACTCGAGCATTCGCGCGCACCAGGTACCAATACGAGATACCTGGCCGACGCAGGTACTCGACCGTACGAGAGCCGATTCCGAGGTAACGGTGCTGCCACTTTAGCATATATATGTTTATACGCGTATATCTATCGAAATAATAACGACGTTTTATACATATAGCAACCATTGTACGCACGCACGCACGCAGTGTCCAATCAGGAAGCAGGCAAGAGATTTATTTGCGGTCACGATAATGGCATCAGATTATCTTCAGATATACCAGTCGCACATCAGTACTTCAATTTTTTCATTTTTCTCATTTACACTATCGCGCAAACAGCGGAGAAACTGAGAAATTTCAATCTCCATACTTGATCTCTTTTCATTAGAGAAACAGAGAAAGTCGCGCCTGCCTCCACAAACTCCGATTGAATTTAATTAAACGCACAATCGCAGTCGGAAAGAAATTAATTACGCATCTAGTTATGCCGGAAAAAAAATATATTTCCTAGTAACTCAGCTAATTACATCGTCTCTTGTTGTTTGGAACATTAATATAAATGTTACAGATCCATCTGCTTTCATTATTACACAAACGCATTCGATATATGAATTCGATATAAAAATTGACACATAAAGTGCATATAAAAACGATAAGATAAATGTCTATTCTCTTCTCTCATCTTCTTTATCACGCATATAGAATAAATATTTTTGATTGGATCATATCTAAGACATTCACTCTCTTATGCTATTTAAATAAAAAGTAAGATGTTCAACACGGAGCGGACGAGAAGAAAATATTTCGTAATTTTCAAATATTAAAAAAAAAAAAAAAAAATTAAATACATTGCATAGAGATATTTTATAAATAATGACGGATCTCGTTAACATTTATAAATAACATTTACAAATAAGAAAGCAATTTAGCCGCCGCCCTTTGATTCATCACGATCGCGGCGTAGTCGTGGGTAACGAGCCGTGGAAGCACGAAAAAGAAGAGGGTAACCCGATGGAAGCGCCCTGTTTACAGTCTGCCCATGTAAGATACCAACGAACCTCATGCATTTCGACCGTTGCAGCCTGGAGAGAGAGAGAGAGAGAGAGAGAGAGAGAGAGAGAGAGTAGCCGCGTGTAGTGGCTCTCTTAGCGGATAGTTATCTATAAAATCTCCCGCCAAAAAGGTGCGCGGCGACTCGCCAAGCGTGAAGATCATCTCAAGTAAAAAGAAACCAGCACGCATAATATAGTAACGCCTTAATATGGCAGTGTCCTCAAAAATGTATTGTTTACATGTACTAATTATTATACCGAGTGTAATATAAGTGTCTCCATAAAATAACAAACTATAAATGTTTGGAAACTTCTCTGTTTGCTAACAATTTTTTATTATTTATTTGCAAAATAAATTCAATATGCACGTATTAAATAAATCAACTATAATTACGTTTTAATAATTGGATGATAGACGCTCTCGTGATGTTTTACGAAGTGCGAGTAATGTATACACTAAATTGAATAACGAATAGGCAATTCATCCGTGATCTAACGGCGAGATTCAAGTGATCAGGCAGAAATTATAATACATTATCTACTTTATGCCTCCAGATCGAGAAACATTATGCTTCTTACAACCGGTAGTCCAGTAATATTGTACATTTAAGGACATCGACTTCGGAGATTATGCTCGCGAAAGTCCGTTAACTTTAGATGAGTCGTTAATCTTGAAACAGGCGGCAACTATAACGCCGCGCACAATCGTACATGTATATATGTAATGCGTGCGTAATCACCGTTATATCTTTAAACTCTAACCGTTATTCACTTGATATCTCTATATGAGCTAATTAAAGAAAGAAAAGCATCACTCCATCGTGTACAGGATATTTATTTTCATTCCACGGATATGCGATCGATAAACAATTTCTCCTAAAATTCTTTCCAAAATTGGTTGTAAAATTGTTTCTCTCACTTTCACGCAATCAGTCGTTGATTGAATCGCCGCCGGCGATGGATTATAGCTCTCTATGACGCTACGTTATAGCACACGATGACAACATGCGGAATTGGCTATTGTCTCGGAGAGGAGGCAAAACTATTACTATTTCCGCGGTTTACTCTTCGCGCTTTAACGACGAGCAGCGTGCCAAATTGAGCCGTGCTAAATCGGCTCTCGTAGCCTATCCGTGGCGCGTGGCCGAACCGGCAGAAATTAGTTACGCAGAAATTAGACACGCACCCCGCACTGCGCACTGCGAGAGAGAGAGAGGCCGTTAAAGTGGATAAAAGAAAGAGGGAGCGAGAGCGAGAGAAAGAGAAAAGAAAAGGAGAGAGAGAGATCTCGACTCTCTCGATGGTCAGTAGCGAGTGTCGAGGGAGCGATCGCGTCAACCAGAGCCACTCGAGGTGGATCAATTTCAATATGGTACTCGGCCATGTTTAATGAGCCGTAAATTGGTTCAGCCCACTACGAGAGCGAGAATACCCTTCGCCGGTTCGTCATCGTTCAATTTTCCGTAACACGAGCGGCTGGAAGGAGGGAGAAGGAGAGACTGTTATTGTTTTCGTTTTTTCCATGGCGCGCCGATCCTAGTCGTGCGACGATTATTGAAAAATAATCCTCGGATGGATTTGATCGCGATCAAATGGGCAAATCGTAATTTGAGAAGCTTCGAGTGAAATTTTATGGAGATGCGTGCGTATGAAAATTGATGAGCAGCACCGACGACCTCCATTTTTCGAAGACGGATTTTTGAGAGAATATCGATCGCGACGACAACGACAATTTTCTTCGCTTGCGATAAAAGTTTCACAGTTCAATTTAATTGCTGAGCTAATCTGGCAAAATAATCATATAGAGAAAGATAGCGCAAAATATGAGGAAGATGACGCATTTAAGATTAAAAAAAAATATAATTTCTTGGATAATTTTATGCAATATATTCTCACGCGTTTTTACTTATCTCGCGGTGCAGTACGTATCAACAATCAGTCTAAGCCCTAATTAATCAGAATGTTTATCTTCACGCATACGTGCACCCACCTTGCGGTCGGTTATGTCACGCACGAGCTAATTTTAATGACTTTATCCCTCTTCCCGCGCATATTTCTGCATGCAAAGACACGCGGTATACTCGCGTACAATTAATAAAAGTGATTAAATAATATATAATCCTTTACACTTGTACTCAGCGGATAGGATAAATATATGTACGTGTACGCGTATATATTTTATATCCGTTAATAGATTTAACAATAATTTCAGACGATTGATTGATGATCCGCGTTCTCGCGCGCAGAATTATAAGTTCATTGAGCAATAAATAAAATGGATCGATTCGACGACTGCGAATTATCAATCGTATACGCCCGATCGAAACGGCTACAAATGAGGCACAAATTGGAGAAACGCGCGTCTTCTTACATCGCGGATTCTATTCGCCTCTTCTTCTCGCGAGCGGCAGGATGACGAGGCAGGTGTCAGAACGCGCGCGGCTACTTCCTCGGTGGCGATGTTGTCGGCAACATCTGGCCAGCCGTTATCCACGGACCGGGATAACGTTGTTGGTCCTATGATTCTCCGATTAACGCCGGTGCTGTGCCACCAACCTCCCTCCTCTCCACCCGTCACCTTTTTCTTCGCGTGCCCTAATCCTCTTTCTCTCACGCGCGAGATGATATCCACTGTCTGTGGATTGCGCGGCACCGCGAAACGCGATGCGCCTAATCGACGCTGACTTGCAATTAATCCGCGTTTCGCGCGCGATGCACTCGTGTAGAAAGTCCAATTTAATAAATTGCGCCGACTCGCGGAGCAATTTAATGCGTCTCGCGAAAATGTCGAAGCGCGCGCGCGCCACGTTATAATGGCGATTGTAGATCCCGTCTCGCTTTGATTCCCGTTTACGTTTGTCACGACGAATTAATGAGAAGCATTCCTCTATCAAAGGAACAAGCTAAATCTATAAACTGTACTAGAATATTGATAAAATTTGCCCACGTCTGTCTTATAAAAAAAAAAAAAAGACACCTTAATAATATTCATTTCTGCATCTTTTTAATTAAATTCAAAATCATATGACGCTTTTCTCTATTCCATCTTATACTCTCTTCAGTTTTTTATATATAATATATTACATTATTATATGTTTTTTTCCTTCATAAGCCATAAGCTTCCATTAAAATACATAACATTAGAGAAGATTACGAGAGAAAAATAGAATGATAACATCAAAGTACAATTATAAATTTATTTAAAAAAATATAAAAACGTTGAATGCGTGCAATGTAAAGTCTATACAATTATTTTATAATAAAAATGTATGGTTCATTAATATTCCGATGTAACGCGATACAAATATTCTATTGCTTATACATGTATTATAAAAAAATAAGATAAATACAATTTTTTCTCATTTATTGGAAAAGAGAGGATTATTTGCGGAAACTGATTTCTTCGATCGTTAAGGTCAACAATCAAGGATGTCAACCCGATTGATGTAGCCCTACGATCTCGCGATCTCGCCTACTCGGCTTTCACGTCCGATCGTTCTCGACATCGTCTTCCACGTGGCTTCTTGAAAACGGATCATCGGGGAGGAGGCACTTATGCGGCGGGGTCGCCAATAAATACGCGACGCGCGTGTATTTACATAGGACCCGCGGTGCACATGAATACGTAAATGTAAATAAACAAAGTGAAAAAGCGACGCGGCGATTTGCATGCATGCACCGGCTACCGTTGCCGTTGGTAGCTTTTTATCCGGCCGGTTGGCGTAGCCGCGGGGCACAGGAGCCGCCGCAGCCCATGTTTACGAAGAAAGGGGAAGCCAGGGGGAATAAACACGAAAGAGGGAATAGGGATTTAAATTAGCAGTGGCCTCGACCTACGTACGCGCGCGCCGTCACTTATACGTCAGTAGTGGTGATTCGTACGAGAAAAAGAATGGGAGAGGAGTCGACGAGCTATGTCACACCTGCGGTGTTTCGAAGTTATTTAGCTCTCAAGTTGAAACGACGGTTAAACGACGGTGATGTTGAATGCGATTACTGGCGTTATACATATAAAAATACGAATCTTATATATTATTCTTACTTAAATAATTTCAAATAGTATATCGCTAGTATATATATCTGCTCACTTTGCACAGGGAAAAGAAATGAAAATAATTTCTTATCGAAATTAGGGATATGGCGTGTGTCCGATTCCAATCGATTATCGATACATCGAAGCAACTCGCGGCGCCGGTCGCGCGATCGTTGGTGGTCTCGATCGAATTTCTAAAGCTACCGCAAAAGCGCGATATCCGCCACCGGTTCACCCACCCGCCCTCCCTCTCTCATCTTCGTTTCTACGTTCCTCTTCTAGTTCCTTTATATATTCGTACGGAATAGAGAATAGTCGACTAACGATTCTCGCCGGTACCCCGGCGTAGCTTCGTCATCCTCGCAAACTATCTATCCCGCGCAGCGTACCAACAAGCGAGCAACAGCCCCGACGCAGGTGTAAGTCACGGACGCAGGCAGGAGAGGCAGAGTATATCTCGGATTCTCGCGCAGGGCTGCAATCGCAACTGCGATTCGCGCTACCGATGCGAACAGTCTAATCTGTAAGCTAATGACCGCGTGGTTGTCGCGCCGCGTCGCGCAGTGTTTTGACACTGATTATTACCGCGGTGCCGGGATGAAAGACGAAGCCTGTCGGAGGCCTGTCTCTCCTTCTCGTCAACTTTAACGCGCGATTATCACAGGCGGATTCTACACGATCGCAAAATCGACGTAGCGGCAAATATACTCGGTTATAATGGCGATACAGACGAGACGCGTAAGTATGCGCGCATTGATAATGGAAATAAGAGAAGAGCGAGTAGTTTACGATCACGATCGCGGCCCTGCTCTTTGTACGAAGCTAGGCATATCTACGTGTGCGAGCTGTACGTGTCGTATACGCCAAGAGACCTCACGATTGCTCGGTATATCACATGCCGGTGCGGTGACTGTCAGTATACCCCGCGAGCTTGACTTCGACCTCGTCTCAGTTACTACCGGTAGTCGAGGAGGAGAGAGGTAAAATCGGCAATTGCCGTTCTAACGCGCGCACTATTGTGCGTCGTTTTATCGCCAAGATGATTCTCCCTAAACCCTAAAAGCCGATAAACGCGATAATGAAATAAGATGCAAATTACGTATAATTGTACACAATTTTAATACCGCGCATAATTACACGATCAATACTGTATAGAATTATATTAGCATAATTATATATTGTAAAATATATTATATGATATATAATATATTATTATTATTAAATATCAATAATTTATTTTTATTATTATCAATGTTATTACTAATGTTTCGTTCAAAATTTCCTGCAATTATTTCCTTTATACAAATTAAATTAAATTTTTACACAAAATTATCGTTATCTTTTTTTCTTTCGTTTTTCATATTCATTATATTCGGATTTAACGTCAGTCATAATGGATAAGTCACGACAGCGTTAATTAATCTTTCGACACGCGCGTTACACCTGACTTCATAATCTATACTTAAACTTTCGGCGTAACTTGTACATCGACATTAAGCGGAGATTGCTTACGTAAGTTACTTAACTAGTGAATGATCGTCCGTCCATTAATATTGACGTCTCATTAAAGCGCCAAGATTTCTAATAATTTGCCGCGATTCCAGCGGTTCCGTTCGAAATCGATTCGCTTTGCGACACGAGCGGCTCGACCAAGCTAACGATCGTTCGTCGTGATTTCGCTTCGAATAGAATCTGAACGATTCACCGACCCTACATATCGTGCACGAGAATACGAACGATAATTTGTATTAAATGCGCCGATAATTATTTATTATTCAAAAGCCTTCACGCGCAAGAAGATCACCGCACGAGCGGCTCTATTTAACATTGCTGATTCTTTAGAATAGCACTGCCGGTAATTAAGTAATTATCGCTATTACACCGGCACGTGTAACGTGCGAGTCAACGGTTCGGCGAGCGGTTCGTCTTAAGTACTAAGGCATCCGCAATGATGCCGCGAAACGTTGGTGGTCCGAGAATAAAGCATGTATATCGCGCATTAAGCGATGGCAAAAAAGTATATTATATTCAGTATTCACGCTAGCATTAATCTTTCTGCGTAATATTATCTAAATTAACATCGATCTATTCAAATCATTAGATCATTAAGACATTAATTCGTCCCTTTATTACTTTTTGGCAATTATTACTAGCAAGAATTAATCTTTGATGTCTTGGAATTAAATTATTTCCAAAATAAGAAATTTTTTCTTCAAAAATTCATCAATCTTGCGATTTAATACGATAACGCGAATGCTAAGTAAAAGTCAATGCTCTTCGACTTTGTACTTACGTAAACTGTGCGATCAAGGCACGGTAGTATGATACATGTGATATTAGTCATCAACTTTGTAACCAAGAATTTAAAAATGTAAGCAAAATTGTAGGTGAAAATACTACAATATTCTTGAGAATTATATCGACATTAAGAGGATTAAACAAAAAAAAATATAATTAATATATAATGTGGAACTTTAGATTTAATTATACTTGAGACATTCAGGATCGGACAATATCGCTGCACAAGCGATGTGTTGACGGCTATAATAATTCGTTAAATGGTCAATAAAATCTAAAAATCGCAGAACCGCCTCTTATTTTAATCGCAACTCTCGGTAGAATCGCCTATAATGTCGCTCGTCAACAGAATTTTTACTGAAGATTTTTACGTTTAACGTTTAACGAGTTAGGGAGATATCGTGCGCACGCACGCACGCAGATAGGCGACAACAACGCGGCGCGAACGAAAGAAAATTCCGCGAGTTTAATCGATCGTATATTACGGACAGACAGGTGACAGGAAGTGGCGTCGATACGCCGGTGTAAATCGCCATTATTTTGCAGGATGTTTATCAGCCTAAAACCTATGCATCCGCGTGTTACATTCGCGAAAAAATCACCCTTAAAGATTTAGGAGACGTGAATTTCCCGATCGGATTACAAGTTGAATGACAAGTTTTATGACAAGTTTTCTTGGTAAATATAATTTATTCGGAATGCGGAAACCGATGAAATAACGATGCGATAACAATATCATAAATAAATTTTATAATTAAATCTTGTCGATAGGAAAGATTTCGGTAAATAATTTTTTTCCGTACCAAAGAGAAACGACGAAAGAAGAAGGAAGAGAAAAGATACGCGGCAGGTAATCTTCGGAAAAACCCTGGGCAGTTAATCAAATGTAAATTCGAAAACGATCGCCGCCCACACCGGTTACCGTTCGTTTTTCCTACAATTAACGACCTGTCGATAAACAGTCGGAAATTGGCGCGAATCGCATTTTGCGCTGTGGTTACAGCTTTGACGAATAAGCGCCATAGTCTAACCTGTAATTAGGACACCTTGGGTGTGATTCTAATTAAGGGTCTTAGCTCCTCATAAATCTCCAGCTCGTACGAGGGTCATGTTTGGATGAATCCTAAGGAGTCGAATCTTAGGATCGTTTTGAAAATCGAATCATCCGCGACCACTATATAATCAATCGACTAGACACAATAAACGTTGTTAAAAAAAAAAAAAAAAAAAAAGACATAAGGAAGATGTGAATTTCCCGATTGGAAAACAATTAATACATCCGATAAAAAAAAAAAAACATTTTATAGATTAGAATGTGAAACATTCTGATAGAGACAAAACAAGGTATGTATGACAGAAAAGAATTGATTTACAATTTATAAAAAAAAATTTTTAAATGAGTTATAAAAAAAGAATGTATGTGAAGGAAGAGGGAAGAGAACAGGATATAGTATAGTAAACATACTGTATAGTAAATATTGTAACAATTTTACGACTTGCAACTTTTCCTTCTCCACATGTAGATATTCAAATTATTTGTCGTCGTGTGAATTTTTTGAGCAAACGACGATGCCGCGCATCCCTCATCGAGTTGAGAGCTGAGGGAAAATCGCGCGCGTCTTCGGAACCGCCGTTGTATCTTGCGGCCGGAGGCAGGTAACCGTACGCATGTTAGCCGAGGCCGCAAACGTGCGCGAATAGTCGCGCGAGAGTAAGTCCGTGTCAGTCAAACATGAGCCATTATGTTGTAAATCATCGGTGATTGTCTGAACTGGAACTCCAGCGGTGGCGGCGGCGGCGGCGGCAGCGAGATGCGTTGCTGGTAATAATCAATTTATGCACTTTATCGGCCGCAATAAATTTGTTATTAGCCGCAGCCGTCACCGCCACCGCATTAGCCTCTACTCTACGGCGAATCGATCCAGGATCGGATAAAAAGAAGAGATCTTAACAAAAAAAAAAAGCGATTATGTATAGATCCGAAAAATGGATATAATAAATTATAAATTTTATTAATGTCGCGCCATAAAAAAAAAAAAAGAAAAGCATGGGCACTTATCAAACTCTCTAAAAAAAAATAAATAAAAAAGATATGAGATTTTTCTCGCATCTTTTATCGATTCAATCCGACCCTGGATCGATCAAATCTGCGCGGTATAGAGATCTATAAATAGTTCGCTAGATCACACGAGCCTCACGAGCACACACCGATACAATATCGGGTGACGCATGCATTTGTCGCCTTCTTCGCGCGAGATGTAATATCGCATTTGATGGACAACGCGATGGTGTCGATGGATCGATCGATTGATGATCCTGCGCTCGGTGCAATCATGCGCGGGTTTGTTGGATACGAATTCATCGCGCGCGAGAACTCATTAGTCTTTGTTATATAATTACATAATGGCAATTTGATTGCGAGGACCTCATCTTGTGGCTAGGAGTCATCGCCGCGTGAATAGTGAGCGTAAATATGTAGCTGCGCCTTTTTACCAGTCAATGTTATTATTATTTTAACGCATTATCACGATAATGGAAATGTGTCGTTTTCGTGATTTATAATATTTCTAATCTTGTATTAATTCATGCTACTTATTCTTATTCGCAAATCAATTGAAATCTCCAATCCATCATTAATTTTGACATTGATAGACACAGAATATGAATAGTGATCTTAAATTATGTGTTCGATAATTTAGTTGAGATTTTCTCACAAGTTTGTGTCGTTCTATAAGAAGAAAAAAAAAAAAAAAAAAAAAAAATAGTCAATTTGCGCAATTTACAGATTAACTAATTGTAAAATTTTTAATGTAAAAAAATTAAAATACATTTTAAAGAAACTCAAAATTTCCTCACAATTAACAGCCTGTGCTAGCCTGTATAAGCCGCAAAGAGTTTCCGGTAAATTAAAATCCGCCAGTGGGCGTAAACCCTTCGAATTCATCGGGACGCGAAGACCGTTCCTTTCCTTCTTTGGGACGGGCAAGCGCAACCGGCTCATTTGGTGCGTATTAGTGGAGGATAATGAACTTTTTGAAGCTGCTCGCCGCCTTTTGCGAGAATCACTCCAAATTCCCCCCAAAAAACGAGAAAAGGCAAATGAAAATATGCCTGTGGAAACCTTCGCGCCCTGAACTTGTCTCGTAGAACAGAATCCGTTTTTCCTTTCAAAAATAGACGAGTTAAGTCACATATATTCTCGCGTCGCAATAAAGAGCATAGCAAAATTCAAAATTGTCGTTTAGTATTATAAAGCTTAAATTTAAACATTCAATAATTTAGGTATCCACGTTTGCGCGTGAATGTTGCACGTGGCGTATTGCTTTGTGACGATTCGAAAGATCAATCGCGTGGCTCCGAATGATATCCGTCAAGGTCAAGCATAATCCCACCGTGACTAGTTTTACCGGTACAAAAATAGACGCTCCAAATAAAATTCGTCAACAAAGATGTTTCTGCGACACGACCCCTGGTACCCGATATTGACACAATACATTTAATCAGCGTCGAAAACACGCTAAACTACATCATAATATAGCCTAATTATCGATAATTCTGAAAGCCAATGCCATCTCAAAGTGTCATTCGTCATGTATTTATTTTATACTATTTATTGCGCATAAACGCGCGAAACATCTCGCAATCGCATGATGTCATCTGAAAATCTCATTGTAAATATTGTGAAAAACTTTGTAAAATTTAATTACAATTTTCTCGACATTTATCTTAAAAAAAAAAAAAAAAATAGATATTTCGGAAGATAACATTAGAGATATAATTTTACAAAGATAATAACACTCAAGATATTACTTGTAAAAATCGATCTACATTAAATATCAATTAAATCATCGTCTACTGTGTCTATTATCTGTGTCGTTAAAATTTCAACATCGATATATCGAAGATCATCTTTATTTTTTTTTTTTTTAATCTCAAAGCCGTTCTAGATGATTTTTGTTTAAGAAAAGATCTCAAAGAGCGCGTGTACAAATTGGAAGCCTCGTAAAACTGTTCACACTTTTCGGTCCGACAGTCTTGTAAAATACGGCACGGGGTCAAAAAATAAAAAAAAAAAAAAAAAAAAAAAAAATAGAAGCTGACGACTTCAGGTAAACAGCGGCCAATTCAAGCTACGAGAAAATATTTTGCCAACATACGCCTCCAGCAATGATACAGCGCGTTACGTCACAATGTATTCTAAAATCCAGATATTTTACACTCTGCAGTGAATTTTTAACGTGCACATATTTTGACATTATTAATAATTCTAGTCAACGTTCGCTTGTCGATTTCCTCTCTCTCCACATCATAACACTCGAGTTTTAACGAAATGATTGCGCCATCAATTAGTGTCAGTTAGCCACGTTTATTTTTATACGCATCCTCGTAATTCAATAAAGACCTATATTAAGAAAGTTTTGCCAGTATCATTTATAATTTTCATGTGTGAGTTTTATTATAGATTTTTACCAGACGTACCAAATGCTTTCCCTGTTTCGCGTTTGACATCAACGACCTGGAAAGTTTCGCAAGAAAATGATTTTCGCTTCTATCTTGCGAAACGTATTGTATTCCATATGCGTACCACATATCCATTAATATAACACCTGTGTTCTCATTGTGTATATATGATATATTGATAGTTAAAAATGTCACGAGAATCATTTCAGCATTATGCAAGAAAAATTTTACATTTCTTTCGTTAGCTTTCATATATAAGAAACAACAATAATTACAAATGTAATCATTTTAATAAAGATAATGAGTCAATAGGAGCAAAAATAATTATTAAATAAAACGCGAACGTGGAATCTTGAAGGAAATTAGAATCACTGTCACTGATTTTTGCGAGGATGTCGCGCAAGAAAGAGACTAAACAAAATCCAATTAGCGCGAGAATGAGGGGTAGAGGGGGGAGGGGGGGAGGGGAGGAAAACGCGGGGATGCGAAACCGTAGCTCGACGGCAGGCGCGACGACCACATATCTCCAATGTCAAGAACGCGACGATCCCGGTCGATCCCGTGACCGTGCGTGCCGCTCGATCGGGGCGCTTTCCTTTTTTTCTCTTTCCCGCGCCGCCTCGCGATCGCCTTTTGACTCCGGACGCGAAAAGGGCCCCGAGAGGAGCCCCCAGCGAAGAGAAGACGAAGGAAGACGAGGGGCGTGTCTGGTCGCGCGGCTTCTACAAAGAGATACCCACTTCCCAGTGGACTCCTTCCACCTCCTCGGGGATCCCCTTCCACGTGGGCCCCGGGACTCCACGTCCGTCAGTCTCGCCGTTTCCCCTACCAGCGGGGCCTTAAGAAAACCGGACGGCATGGTCCAGACCACGAGATCGTCAGGTAAAGTCAGTTTACGCAACGCTTCCGTACACGAAGCATACACGGCGGAAAGTCTCATACGGAAGCCGGACGTGAAAGCTGACGAACGTAATCCCATACGTTCCCAAGTCGTTCCTACATCCTAAATCTACATTTTTTTTTTTTTTAAATCATCTCTGACGACAACAATTCGCATTGGCATCGATCAAACGTAGCAAGGATTCTGCGAAAAAGGCATTGGTTGAGGCGATTTTTGGAGATCAGCCTCTCCGAAGATTATGATACAAGGTCGCCGGTAAAACCGAGGATCAATCATCCGGTACGCGCACACACGAGAATGACAACTTACGCGGCCTTCCAGCAATACGATCTCCTGGACTCCGAGGGCTACGGATCGGCGAGTAGCCCGGAATCGAATCCACGTGGCAATTGGCATCACCAGGAGATCTATCCGCAGCCGCCACGATCCAGGGGTAGCAGCTGCGGCAGCGTCAGCTCCGTAGACAGTCATCATCCGCAAGAGTACCAAGAAATCGGCAGCGTTCCAAATGGCAGCCTCCACGTGACTGCTGGCTTCAATTTCGGCGACTCCTACGAAGGCTACTATCAGGAGGGTGATTATCGGAACGAGCATCAGTCAACATTGAACGTTAACGGCGCCAGGATTATCAAAGATCATCACGCCAAGATGACTTACAGAATGAACGAACAGTGCACGTCTTACGACGACGCAACGTCCAGAATGACTTTTAACGACAGTACTGTAAACAAGCAAGAGCCGGCAGGATACATTCAAAAAATGGATCCAGTCGGAATGTTTACAAATTCCAGAACCGAATCTTCTGGTCAGAATCAGGAAACTTTTTTCCCCGCAAAAAGCTATGTAAAAAGCGGTATCTATCATCCGCGGAACGAGAGTCACCCTTACGCTCAGAGAACGGACGTTCTTTACCTAGGCGCCGCTTATAACGTGCCGAGGAACGATGCTCACCTAGCGAACGGTCAGCCGGGCAAATGCGATCAGTCGAGGTACTATCAGAGAAATGACAGTCTTCATGTTTCGCCAACGGAATATCAAGGGCAAAAATCCAAGGAGGCGGCGGTGCAGAAGATGAAGAGCAGCACGCCCGGCATCGAGGTACTGAGGAAGAGGCGACTGGCGGCAAACGCCAGAGAGAGGAGAAGAATGAACAGTCTAAACGACGCTTTCGACAGACTACGGGACGTCGTGCCCAGTCTGGGCAATGATAGAAAGCTCAGCAAGTTCGAGACGCTGCAAATGGCACAGACCTATATCGCCGCGCTCTACGAATTGCTACAGCGCGAATAAACAAGCGAATTTAGCGACAAAAAATTCTCTTCTTGGAAAGAAGTTCGAGCGTTTTGCTCGATGTCATTGTGATGATATAAAGCTCCGAAACATCGTATATGGAGCTTAAAAACATCACGAATATGATGTGACAATTCCACCTTCTTCGGAGAAGATCGGCGCGAATCTCGATGATAAAAATCTCGAGTATCCCAAGTTAATTAATCGAGAGAAGGATCAATGTCATCTTGGTGGGATTCTGCAGGAGTGTTTCCCGTTTGAGTTTCCATCATTCGGAGAGATGCTAATTGAAAGATCGCTGTTTGAGTCTTCGACAAGAACGACAAGACTTGTTCTTCCTTCGACGGACTTCAACGTTAACCGCAGGTAATGACGAATTGTCGGGATACCGAGAAAGAGACGGCTCGCTCGCGGAAAGCATGAGAATTAACGAGCAGACTGGAAATCGAGACTTCGTTAACTTGTAAATGAGTCACTCGACTACGGCCGCATCTACCGTAAATGGAGAAATACGTAAACGGAAAAGCATAATACCGGCGTTGTTATCACGGTCAAATTTTTCAAGATTCTCTCATTGACAAGCTCGAGACATGTAGAAAAAAATTTGCATTCTTTTTTTTTACTATCATTTTGTTAATGTATAGTGTATGATTTTAAGATTCAATATGGCATATTTAAAACATTACAAGCCATCGTGACGTTTTCTGATGAAAAGATAATTCATTTTGTTATTACATAAATTTGTTTTACAAAAATAACTTTTTTATCCTTCAGATATGTCTCCCTTTAATGATTAAACGTATATATCTTTGCATAAATAAAAAGTAAATTAAATTATTCTTCCGATTTTTTATGAATAATGAGATTTCTCTATTTTTTGAGATATCAAAAATAATATGCAAATGAATCATTTTTAGAAATTATCGGTATGTGCTAACAAAATATGCCAACGATATCAAAACTAACCGATTATAAGATGGACGTGTAAAAAGCTGTTTTTAATTGCAGACGTCGGGCTTAATCGAGCGCGTAAGTTTAGCGTTGCGCGATAATTCATCGATGATACTTATCCCGGCATCGCGGTGCATCGTTGCAGGATTCCGGAGCGTTTTTTTTTTTTCCAATCGGTCGTGATAGGATCGAAGCGGAAGAACGGAAAAAAGCGTGACCGGTCTTCGGATTCTCCTGGAAGAGAGCAACCAGCCTCGCAGATCGCGCGCAATCAATGTCTCGGGATAGTTTGGATACTTTATATCAATCGATATTTCGAATTATTGATAAATATCATTTGCGTTGAAGTGATATTTCGCTCAAAGTTTTTAATAATTACGCTAAGGAGAAATGTCGCAGAGCCTCGCCGGCAGAGAATACCATTACGGGCGAATGGGCAGGTCGGGGCGCATAAAATGCGATGCATCGAGTCTGTAGTGCCGAGAGCAGCTTTGTTTCCAACCCTCCCTCACACCCTTTCGCCGCTATCGTCGCACTAAGCTAGAACGGCGGGGGCGTACTCGCCTCGAGTTTAATTGTAAATAGACACACCATCGTACATTGTCGTCCGTGCGAGGCACCGTGTAAATATCTGATTCAAGGCGCGTCTAACTTATCGCGAGGCTGTATAGGTGATTCTGTACATAGACATACGTACGTATTATATGCGGGCATTGCGGGAGCAGCGATCTCCGCACGCGCGTGATCGTTCATTGATGCCACGAGAGTCGACGATAGGTATCGATTGAGGAGTTCACCCTAAAAGAACGTATAATGTTTCTGAAATGAATAGAAAAATACTTGAAGAATTTATTTTTTTCGAGAAATCCATAAGACACAAATAAGAAAATAATTTAAAAAAAAAATAATTATTATAAAAGAAAAAGCTCTCGGAAAGAAATACATAGTAATTTAATTAATAAATTTTCTTCTTTTCGAGTGAGCTCCATACAATTTTTCACGCGTTTCTTTCGAAAACGCTTAGCATTATGTCCGCCTCGTGTTACCTGACTATTCATCTATGTAGCTCTACTATGTATGCTCAATGAAAATTATTAGGATAATTGTAGATAATTACAAATTATCTCGAAAGCGATTGCGGTTCTACTTATAATCACCTTAAACGCGAGAAATCTCACGCTCAGCGCAAGAAAAACGCTCGTACGGGCTGATTAGAGAAATTAAAAAGAAAACAAATCGAAAGTCAAATGGTCAATATTTATTCAAATAGAATCAAATAGAATTGTTTATATATCTACATCAATTTAATGTGATAATTACAATTATTGACAAGTCGCAAATCATTATCGTCATCAAAGTGCATAATAACGATGACAAATCAACTGCAATAATTACGATAACAACTAATTATCTCAATATATCTATCGAGATACGCGACTGATTACTAGCAACATTATCGCGAGCGAAGAATTCATAATCTGAAAGGATCAGATACATTCGCGAATCGGCTCTCGCTTGGATCGACCGTCGCGATGCTTTTTTCGCCTCGAGATCGAGACCGAGACGCGTGACTGGAATAATCTCATTCGGTCGCGATTCAACTCGCGACGCACCTCTCGCGCAATTAAAGATATGCAAAAATCACGGGACAAATGGCGGCGGCCGGCCACCTCCACTTAGCAGTCAATCACAATTAAATACAATTTTGCGCGGACCGCGGGGCCCGGTAATGGCGCAAAAAGAGAGCAAATTGAAATCTCCTAGCTGACAGAATGATAGATGATACCGGCCAGACGTGAGAAGACGCGAGAGAGCGACGGAGAGAGGCGTTAAGGAAAGACGAGAGAGAGAGAGAGAGAGAGAGAGAGAGAGGGAGAGAGAGAGAGAAAGAAAAGCAGAACGAGAAGGATAAAGAGAGAAAAGCGGAGAAACAGTCTTTCTTCCATCCTCGATGTGAGAAAGCTCTTCTTCTTCGTTCCGCGAGGAGATTCTCCGCGAGGAAGAATGAAAACACAGAGAGAAGTAAGTCGGGAGCTGATGATAGCGCCACTGCGAAGCCGATTTCTCTCGCTAATATCACTAATCCTCTCCATCTGTTGAAGATGAGGATCTGATCTTTGCGCGGAGCAGCGGTAATTTATATCGATCGGAATACGGAGAAAGAGACGAGAAGGAGCGAGAGAGAGAGAGAGAGAGAGAGAGAGAGAGAGAGAGAGAGAGAGAGAGGGGGGGGGAGAGAGAGAGAGAGAAAGAGGGACGGGGAAACGCATTCTCTCTTCTATAACTGCGGTCATTACGGCAACGCCGTTTAGAATCGCAGATTAGTTACGCGCACCTCGAAATAAAGCGCGATGATTATTCGCGATGATAAGCGGCGTATATACATGATCATTTTAACATTATTTTCTATTCTTACAAAGTTCGCGCTCGCGTAAATAAAAGTCGCAAGTAAGGAAAGATATTCTTTCTTAATATTTTATCAATATACACATATATACATATAATATTATTGTTCAAAAATAAATAATCTTACAAAAAAATACGCGTAAATATATAAATAAGATAACGTTTCTCTCCGCAGAAGAGAAATTTGTGCATACATTGCCGATTTTTATATTTTGCAAAAGGTGACGTGCATGTATCGGTCCATCTAAATAAAAGAAAAAAATCTCTACGCACCGCCGCACCGTAATATAATACTTTATAGTTGCCACATTCCGCGTCCCATTACAGGACTCCGCGTTGTAATAGCAGTATTATAAAAGGAGACGATAAGTCGCGCTCATCCACCTGCTCGGTAATCAAATCGCGGGATTAAATTGCCCACGATTTCGCGTCTTCGCGTCTTCGCGCGTCTCAAAAGGGGAACTACTCCTCGAGGGGAGGAGATACGGTCTCTCGGGACATTATCATTCAATTGGCGCCACTACCATCACGGATAAATCACGCGTAATTAACGGCGAAACAACGAACGAACGCCAATTAATTTCGTTTTTATAAACAACGGGGCCTTTGTCCACCGTGCGAATCTATTTTCAAAGCCGGCTTCCTCAATTAAGACGATGGAGATTTATTTGATTCGCGCGTCGATCGAGCGATGCGGAAGAAAAAAAAAACTAAAGGGGGATGGTGGGCTAATTATTCATCGGCTCATTCGCACATAGTAAGGCTGCACTGGGTGAAACGAAGAACGAGATACAAACTGATAAAGACAGGCAAAGAAGATGGAGAGAAGAAAGAAGGAAATATCTTAAGTAATATCAAAGTGCAAGAGGTCGGATACGCGATAATGGCAAATCAGACCCCCGTGTGTGGGCGCCCCTCCCCCCCGTGGGTTTCCCCCATACCCTGAGCCCGCGCGCGATACACGCAATATACGCGAACGCTAATCAGTCGACGCGCAACGTCTTCATCTACGCCGGACGTGCATCAGACGCGCGCCTCGTCCCTCTATCAGCACGATTTGTCTTCCGTCGCGGTTTAATGCGGCTGCAAGGCCAAAGTCCCAAGGACAAAGTCCCGCGGCCGAGCCTGGAAGCGGGAAATTGAAGTTGCGACAGAACAAGTCGGCGCTTATTACAACAATATCCGTTATCGCAAACGATAGCGGGCAGTAGAGTATCGCTTTTTTAACAAATTTTTCGAAACTTTATTCGGTGATTTTCAAACGGCATTTCATCATTTTTTCAAGGGAAGGTGTAAATTATCGTTAATTATAATTATGTTTTTATGTTCTTATAAATAAAAGTTGAGGAAAGTAGTTTATATATTTACGCGAATTGTTTAATAATGAAGTGTTTAGCGTGAGATCTCTTTTGCGTTTAACGCCAAGTTTTTGCACCGCGAATGATTAATCATACTTGAAACGATAATCGAGCGATAACCCTGTGTAAAAAGGATAAACTCTGCGATCGCGATCTACCTGTCGTACAATGATCTCTTTTGTGCCTGCCCTAGGCACGAGAAGAAAGATAATTTTCCTCTTCACGGCAATCTCGCGCACGAAAGGGGAACTTTTTCGAAGACTGTATTTTGCGCTGTTAGCACTGCCGCCAAGTACCTTTGTAATAAATAGATTGTTTTTTTTTTTTGTACCTAGATACGCGAGTTAGACAAGATAAGAATTAGCTCTTTAAGCGATCCCTGTAGGATTAACGAAATAAATTCCCACCAATAATGTTCCTCGATCAAGACCAAATGTATTTAAGAATGTGCAATGTTAATAAAGAAAAGATTTCTTTGGAAAATACTGGCGTCGTTCATTCATCGGCCCTGATGTCTTCTCATCTATTCATCTATTTCTTATTTATGTGAAACAATCGTGCGCGCACAATTTTGTAATTATATATATTCGAATGTAAAAAAGTTTCTAATTTTGCCTTGAAAAGATGTAGATGCGGTTAAGATTCGTCATCGTAAAATGTTGAAAGCTAAACAACTTAAAGGACGATATATCGCGAACGCTGCTTCGCCGCATCTTGTCACGAGAGACGAAAAATCTCGTCGTTCGACGGCACGGCAGATAATTATGCAGATGCCGCGCGCTGCGTTTTCGACTGGATCATCATCGTGGGCAACACTCGTAAGTATAATATCGAGTCTCGGAAATTATCTCAAAATCGGCTCGGCCCTGCTGTAATTTCTATCTAGTCGCGAGACTGATGGAGCCGATCGAGCGAGACGCGACTAGCCCGGGCAGGATGCACACACAGGCGAGATGCATATTCCGTCTCGATTTTAGGCACCGCGCAGGAGGCAGGCATCTCTAAACTATTCCTCGAGGCCATCACCTTTTTCTAGGAAGTCTAGGATATAACTGCCCGTAAATGTTGCGGCTAACGTTTACCGCGACCGCGGGCTAGCCTAGGCATTTCGCAAATATCCGTGATTGAGGCGAAAGACCGTTCTCCAAAATTTAGTCAACGACGAATCGCGCAACTTCTGTACTCCAACGTAAAAAAAAAAAAAAAAAAAAGAGAATCCGCTTTTGTCTTCGATATTTAAAAAGAAAAAAGACTATTAATGTGTAATCGTCTCGAGAGGCGCCATTAGTCGCGGCCACCAAACAGCACTATTCAACTTTCGATTTTCATTCGCAACTCCTCTCACTCTCTCTCTCTCTCTCTCTCACACTCACGATGTTGCCGCGAGGATATAATTGGTATCTTACGCGGCCGCGCTGAGAGAATAAATCGATCGGACGGTGGATGTTGTTTGGTTTGATAGAATGCCGGATAGCGGCTCGCGCACAAAGCGACCTTCGGGACCGGCCGGCCGAACCTGCTACCACGCCAGACAAATTGATACCAGGCAACGCACTCACTCTCCCTATCTTTTTCCGACTATGTACAGGGGAGAAAGAGGAAAGGGTGTACGTATGCCTTACGTGCCTGTAGTAGGTACGAGCGCATAACTCCCAGACCTCGATACGCCGCCAGTGAGAACGGTCAGGGCCGCTGAGATAAAGAGAGAAAGAGAAAGAAAGAGAGAGAGAAAGAGAGAGAGAGAAAAAGAGAGAAAACTCATCTCCGTTTAACTGTGTGACTGTGACGCGTATAAAGCCGCCGGCGTATAAACCTTCCTGAGAAGACTCCTTTGCGGCTTCGAGGCACAATCAAATTATTATCATCGAGACAATTAGAGACAATTATATTAGTATCCGTAATAAAGTAGACAAATTGCTCGTTTAGCGCAGACATTCAGGAATCGCAAATTCTTACAGCAATGCAAAATATTTTTCCCAATCTTATATTTAATGTGTCATTTTCTAATTCGCTGTAATATTTGAAAATTTCGCACGATTAGTAGCGGCGACTCTTGATAAGTTATCAAATATAATATGGTATAATGAAGAAGAAATCATTTTTAGATAGAATGCAATGCGAACACTCTTAACGTCACGACGTCCTAAATTTACAAATATACCGGCAAATTATCGATACTTGCAGCTTCCTCGCGCATACGGTAGTCCGATAGCTCCCAAAATACGCAGCGTGCGTGCACCGATTTCTGTAGGCCGTCGTATGTATTGTAACTGGCGCGACTGGAGACGACTCGGGCGCCGAAATAAGGAAAGCATCAAAAAATTCCGATCACATGCAACGCCCTTTACCCGTACTATGTCATCTCGAAATTGAAGACGCGACGTTTATACTTTATCAGCTCTTGCAGCGTCAAATCAAATTTGTATAAATGTATTATAAATCATAACGAGAAAAAAAAATTATTAATCAAATTGAAATATTTATGTATATTTAAGTCAAATGTACGTTATGATAGATTTAATGTCATATTTAATTTAAATATTTCAATCAAAGAAATAATAATTGAGTTGAACGCATTTAGTTAATAATTTTTTTTCTCAATGTAGTTAATAGAAAGTGGCTAAAAAATTTGAAAGAACCTACCTGCAAAATTCTATTTACATTACTTTTTAATATTATTAAATCATTTCCTTGAGAAACATACTTTATGTACAACTTTCATGATTCTCGTATCTCATTTTTAAACGAGAGTCACGCTTCGCGTATAAGTAAAAATGCAAGGTAAATAAATAATGACATTGAAATTATCGCTACTGCATTGCGAAATTAAATTACACGCGAATGCTACGGATATAATCTTCGCGCATTCGAACTAAACTCATCTGGGGCGTCGGCTCGAATACTTCGAGTAAATTGTCGTTCCGCCAATCCGCCGGGCAATTCTTATAATTGCAATAATAATAGTAATTGCAATAATGACAGTTTACGCTATTAAATGAGCGTATTATGAACTCTATTGCTCTACAATGCGTAAATGTCATCAATCGTGTGTGTCTGTGTGCGAGAATAAATCGACGTCTCATCTAACGTCTCTTCAACAAAATCAAAAACAGATTGAATATGTTTAATGTTTATAAAGAATTGCCCAACAAGATTATTTCTTCAAGTAACAATAATTTCTTTAAGTATTATGAATAGTAATAATAAATTTTTGCAAAAAAGTGATAGAAAAAATAATTTAAAACAAAGAATCAAAGGAAATAAAATCAAAATAATTTGATATAAAATGCAATAAAAAGATTAACTTAATTTTACCTGTACACAATGTTATAACATTTGACATTTATTAATCAGTCCAATCGCTATTATTAAAACTTGTATCATGACATTTTTATATTAATTTGCATATAAAAAATGTTAGAAACGTTTATGCCTCTCACTAAAATCCACATAAAGCTTATTAAAACTATTTTACAAATCACACATTTTTTACGTGTTTTGAATTTCTTTTAAATATCTCTGGGAGAAATACTTTTTTCTTTCTCGGAAAAAAGTATAAAGGCTCAAAGTAAATTTTACGCGTCGTTCAATTGTGAGCGCTGAGCAATTTGCACCGACGTAATGAAAGACGACTTAATTCGACTTAAGCGCGAACGCGATTCGTCGTGAAAGCCGCGCAAAGAACGACAAAATCCGCACATAACAGCGTAATAATGTTGCGACGCGCGAAGGAAAAAGGAGCGCGCTTAATTTTTCGTTCCACTTGGCGCGCATCGCGCTCGTAAAGGCGTCGCGCTCGGAAATGCCGAGCGCTTCAGGACTTGACGGATGGGAAATTCGGACGTCCCAGCAGGAGGTCGTAAAGCGTTGCCAAGCGTTCATCGAACGTCATCGAGCAAAAGAATATCCCAAGAATCGTCTATAACCAATCGTCTACGTATCAATCTTCTCTCGCGTCTCTCGTGTTAGTCAAATTACTATTAGTTACTACTTAAACGTAACTTTATTAATGCTTCCGATTATCGTAAAGGAACATTTAGATCTACAGCTTCTCTATTTCTATTATTCTATCATTTGACGGAAAGATGAGATGGTGAAAAAGCATCGAAACTTTTTCTGGTTCAAAAACCGATAGCTTTCAAGAATATAAGAATAAGAATAAATTAAATAAATATGAAAAATATTATTATTTTTACGCGAGACACATTTCTTCAGAAAGAATGATTGTCCCGCTTTACTTTATTTTTCTTTCGATTCTGAGATTTTTATATTTTACGCGGAACGCGCAGAGAGAACTGCTTCAAACAATTGGTTCACGAGAAGAAGAAGAAGAAGAAGAAGAAGAAGAAGAAAAAAGATTACGATGCGCAAATCAAGTTCCGGATTCCTAGTTCTTGTACTCGACTCGCCCGAGGCGCGAAGCGGAGGATCCTCGAAGGATCCCATTCTCTCTGTCCCTCGGAATGATTCGCCACGGTGGACACGGTGGAGGGAAAAGCCGGGATGGAAAAAGCACGACAGGGCCGACTCGCGTCGTCGACTCGCGAGTACTTGGCGCGCCTCTATCGCGACGCGAATTCCATCGCGAGATTCATCGATTTAACGGTTCGACGGTTGCCGTGCGTATGGGCCGCGCTATAATTTAATGGAGAAACGTTCCGCGCGCGTCTTCTTTCGCGCGCGTCATCCACGTCCGACCGTCCAACCGTCCGTCCGTCTCCGATTCATTGACCGCGTGCGTGCGTTTTCGCACTGTCACCGCGTAACCGTTGCCGTAATGCCTGGCATGGCACGGGGGGGGGGGGGGAGGGGCGAAGGAACCAAGAGGGACAATAATACACGACCGCGTCATTAATTCAAGTTCGCTCGCAGAAATCTCTTCGCGGCTCCGCAACGCGGAAGCTATTTTACGATCGGTCCCTCTCTCATCGGCCCCGCAGCTTCTTTCCTTCCTCCTGCTGTTAAAATGCGTCTATATAATTATAGTCCGCTTATTTCATCGAGTACATCGGCCGATCGCGTTATCAAAAATCGGAAACATCGTCAGAAAAGAGCGTCTCCGTTATAAAAAAATATTTAAAAATGTGATCGTCTATCTGAAAATTCCCATTTCTTCGTTTTGCGTAATCTCATAATTGTAAGCTTATTACATCGATAAAAAATTATAACTATTAATTTTATCATTGGAAAATATTGCAAAGCCTCAATTATTACAATCGGACTCGCAACTTAATAACCTGTTCTATTTAATAGCTTTCACAGATTTATATAACGAGTATCTGTAGCTGCTCATATAATAGTAATAAAAAAATTTTTAATTTCCATTGTACTCAAGAGAATTGTTTGAAATCCGTATGGAATAAAAAACTCGACCTCCTTCCACGATATTTCTTATAAATCTCACTTGAATTTGTTCGTCACTTGGAGATTCAAAAAGGGACGAGCGACAACGGAAGAGAAGGACAAAAGTTCCGTCCTCGGTTTCTTCCCCGTGTAAAAATTCGGCACGGATAAATGCAGGAGAAATGTTCTCCCCAGAAAAGAACAACGGTAAGTTTCTCTCGGTGATCGCGAACAGGCCTTTTTGCGCGTTCGAGAGCGAGGTCCGCGTTAATGGCCGGTAGACGAGCAAAACCGAAGCGGTCGCCACGGTGTCTCGGCCAGAATCACGGTATAAACGAGCATCCTAAAGTGTGATGCTTAAACGAAACGCGTATATTGTTTCTTTTTTACTCGCGCGAGTTTATCTCTTCATTTGCCGTTACAATAATTTCGCACCGTGGTATCAATTTCAACTTTTGTCATTTCCCAAGAATTTTTCGCACTTGCTACAAACATAACTTTGCTTATAAAATATATTATAGGTGGCATATAAAGTGAAAAACATTTTGCACAATTAAATGTTTGCTTGAAAACTTTTTCAACACATCACCAGAATGACATCTTGAATTATATCAAATTATTTATTTTAGAAATAATGTGGGTAACGTGAGAGCAGGTTAGTCTTGCTGACGCTTAGTAAATGCGCGGACTTATTGGTGTTCAATCAAACTCCGCTTAATCCGGTGATTGTTGGAAGCATGATCATCGAACGATAACTCATTGTAGTTAATAACGGATGCTTCATCCGCGTTTTGAAAGTACCGATATCGTGGTTAGGTATAAAAGTTTTACGGCTCGTATAAATTGAACAGCTTTAACGACGGGCTTTACGGGCTACGCGTAAAAAAAGAAAATAAGTTTATTCACCGACACGGTTCGAAAATATCCGCGTGTGTTCGAGCCACGTGCGATGATTCGTTTCACCTTTTCTTTTTTTTTTTTTCTCACCGATTAAAGCTGTCATCGGTACAGATATCGTTAAATTAATTATAATCTCTTTGTCTGTTTTACAACTTCTTGCCTCGTGAAATTTCGCACTTACACTCTAAGTGACTTGCGTCCTAATTTCTGATGACGTAGAAAGAGATCGTAAATCAGGAGAAAGTATTAAATTTAATTACGCGTTATAATACTTGATCAATGTAATCAAACGCGACACATTGAACATCGGAACGTGTTATCCTCCCCACATAAAAAAAAAAAAAAGTTTAAATTTGCTCGTATATTTCATTCTCGCTGACGATACTTGCCGAGACGAGGTCGAGTGCGTTACCGTCGCGGGCAATCAAAATAGATGATATTATAATAAAAGATCGGAGATTTCATCTTTTCGAAATCGATATCATTGGCCAATAATCAGCGTCAACAGTTCGATAACGCGACTTTGACTTCGGTATCGCGATACGGCATCGTGACTCTCTCACCGGCGCGTTTCTTTCGCTCTATATATCTGGTGTCTATAAATAGTCCTTGCAAGGAGAGAAAGATCGCGCACGCACGGGCGCGTAATAACAGATTGCGCCGTGCGCGGACTTATCGTCGATCCGTATCATGGATATACGATCGTTCTCTCGATCGCGCGCCGATAATTAAATAGTCGAGTCGCCGATTCACGCGCCTAATCCTCGCCGAGACTGGTCTACGGATGGAAAGTACGTCTTGTATCTTTGAGTACAGCTAGTCGGATTTGTAATCCCTAAATATCGCACCTCCGACTCACTTACTTCATAAATATTTTAATTGTGCGTTAAATTTGTTTCATTCCTGCAGGTTCCACGAATTAATTAATAAATATTCTTTAACACCATTTATATTTGTTAGACAATAATAAAAATATATAAAAAGAAAAAGAAGCGTCAAAGAGAATGTGTTTGGAATTAATTTAATTAGAATATGGATTGAATTTAAAGTGGATTATATCGAGATTAATATGAGCGTTGATATTAGCTCGATATATTACAAGTCGCGTCAAAAAAAAATCTGCCCGAATCTGTCGATATGACATGATTATTAGGTAAAAGAATCCGCCACGTCTCGCACGCTACATTCAAGGTATCGATGAATTCGATCGCGGAGACGCGATATCGGAGATCGCAACGTTAAGGGTGCGGCCACACCTGCCTTATCGTCCGCTAGGAGTCCCGACGGAATTATCTAGGACTGCCGGTGTATCGGATCCTTAGAATTGGCGCCCGGAGCCGATACGCGAGACACGCCTAGTTAAGCCGCGTGATGAATGCGCGAAAACTGGGCGCGGATGGACGCCGATTGGACGATGGAGAATGAAGAGCAGTGGCAGATACACCGAAACTGATTCGATTGCGAAGGGATGCATTCTGCGCGAATCTCTGCGCCTTCCCCCTCCTGCCTTTTTTTTTTTTTCATGCCCTTTCATCTATTCTTCCGATTGCTAACCGGGCTACTCCCGCGCCGATATTCTCTTCTCTCGCACCTTGACCGCCCCCGGGAATGCAAATTATTATCGATCTCTCCGCACTAGGCGGAATTTCTTCGCTCGCGCCTACTGGAACCGCCGTGACTTATCATGCCTAATTGCACGGTCCATCCGATGAATTATCAGGCCGTTTTGCAATATTAAAGAGGCGCCAATTAACCGCGTGTGTAGATACTCTTTTTATTATATACAAACGCGCTGCGCTGTTTCACGCGTCAAAAATCCCTTTCTGTCTCGCTTCGATCTTTATTTCGTTATTACTCTCGATTATGAATGTCGCGAGTGCAATACCGATAATGTGTGCACGCTTACATTTATCGTTCGCAAAGTTTAATATAGAACGCGCGTAACGCATCCACGATATGTGAGCGCGTCGCTGTTACCAGTGACAGTATAGCTCGTTTGTTGTGATACACGAATGATTTAAGAGAATTCGAGAAAAGGCTTTTTCATCGCACGAATCTCTCGCAGTAAACGATGTATCAAGATTGGTAACGAGTACAAGTTTTCAACTGTTAACAACAAGTTTGTAACTTATACGAGGAGTTTGTAAAACTTTGTCCGATTTTTCCTTTCTTCTTCGCGACACAAGATATCGGATTATCGAAACGAGATCGAAGTATAAAGTATTATACATCGCGCGAAACGCCTTCAGCCAAGCCCGGTCCATTTCTCTTTCGGGCCCCTCCCCCCCCCCCTCCCGTTTCTCTTCGCTTAGCGTAGCGCCATCATTCTTTCATTCACGGCGTGCGCTTAAAGCGCCGGCGGTCCCGTGGCGCTGATTTCACTAACGAAGCCAGCGATTTATATCGTCGATCGGCGCGAATCGGCGTCCGCGGTAGGCGAGCACACCGAGTTACCGAGTTTATTGTTAAATGGCACCCGGCAGCCACGCACGACCCTTATCGTTTGCATTGACGATTGAATTGACGACGATGCTAACAATCGCGAACCGATAATTTGCGCAAAAATAATTAGCGTGGAGAGAATTTCAGATATCGATGCATTCTTTCTCAATAAGAAATTTCCTTGGCAGATATTTGTTCCATTATATTATCCAATATTCTTTATATATTATTATTTATCTTCTCAATTATTATTACATTGTATATATTAGTGGTTAAAAAAAAAAATCTCGTATATTATTAATCAAAAAGAAACGACGACTGTGTCATTATTATGGCTATTCTATTTTTGCGAAATTATAGTGTAATATAAATCAGAATAGTGATTTGTGTAATTTCTCCTTTTACTTTCACTCACACTGTTGTCAATATTGGTTCGAATTTAAAAATAATTTCCCCTCGCGGACGAGTCGACGGATTCTCGGGGATCGTTATTGGATCCGCGAGATCGTGGGACGCGAGAGCGCTCTCGCAGCAAGATAGTAACTTAGAGTTAAGGTAGGTCGGGGCGTAACCCAGGATCAAACGAGTCAATAACTCTCATACCTCCGTGCCTCCTCCACCTACAATGAGAAATCACCCTGCCTCGCGTACAATGAATGTGGGTGCGCGTTGACGTATTGTTGCGAGCGAGGGCACACGCGCGCGCGCGCGCACACGTGGGTGTCGAGATCGCGAATACGTCTTCATGAAATCGAAACCCCGGGCGACACCGCGTTCGCGTAATTGTGGCCAGCGTGAAACAATCTCACTGGCGAATCGATATCGCAAAATTTGATCGAGAGGGAGAGAGAAAGAAGCTGTGCTGGAAACATACATTTATATAGTTTGCATCTTCTTGCTTTTCTCAGCTCGGATTTATCGCAACGTCATTATCAACGAATTCAATTTATTATCATCGAGGAAATAGTGATTTTCATTTTCTATATGAATTTATTATCTTTTTTTAAATATATGAAAAATGTTGAATGTTAAAAAGCAAATTTAGTTCACTTGTTACTCAGTTATAAATTATTTTAATATACAAGCGATATAGAGAGACTCATTATCCTGTTCGAAAGAGTTGGAGAAACCGCGAGACTTCTCGAACACGCGTTGCAGCAAATATTGCATGAGAAAAAAAGGAAACGGCGAAAGCGAGAAGATGCTAAGAATAACCAGCGCGCCGACAATCGTCGCGGGAGATTAAAACCTCGATTACGATCCCAGCGCCGAGATAATCGGTGCTGAGAATAACCGGTACTGGAACAATCGGTGCCAGAAACGGCGCGGTGTTTCTGGATCGATCGATCCAAATCGCTGCAATGTATCGAGGGGCACATCGAGCATTAAGACGTCGGGGCCCGCAACTTTTTGCACGAGCACGAGGCTGTACCCTCCCCCCACCCCCTCCCCAAACAAACACCAGCAAAACCGTCATCGCCACCGCCACCGCCACCGCCACCACCGCCACCACCACTCATCCCTGTTATTTTCTCCCTCGCCATCCAGAGCGATATTATTTTTCACTATTTGGGCTTTTCGAGGCCGGGCCCTCGAGAAGCCCTGCATAACGTGAGGCCGCGGCTGCGTGAGGCACGAGACAATAATAATTCATCGCCCGAAGGCGCGCAGCACGCAGAGCTGTCCGTGCTGCTCTTCCAATCCTTCGGCAATTTGCACCGAGCGCCGTAAAATAAAATGCAGGAAGAAGAGGCGAAGGGGGAAAAGGGGGAAGGGGAGGACTCGCGGTGAATTGTCTTTTCGAATCCGGCGAGACGTTTTCGGGGAAGAGAGAAAGAGAGAAAGATAGAGATAAGCGGTCCAAAAAGAACGCGTCGATACATCTTGCCAGATGTCTCGTGTAAGGTGGCGAATGACGTCACACGTGTGTTCGCCATCTATTGATATGTGTCATGTGCTAAATCCAAACAAATCGACGGGATCCGCGGACTAATATTTTTACGAATCGATTATTACGATATTTTACTATTAAAAATTAACATAGAAACTTTTAAAAATATTATATTTATTCAAGTTTTCTCAACGAGATATTTTTTTTTGTACGAAAAAAGAATATATATATAAAAATTCTCGCCCACAAAATAAGATTATATACATTTCCCTATATGTATATATACACTTGTTAATTTTTTTGTAAATTGCGTACTAGACATAAAGCTTCGACGAACGTAGTGTGAATTATGTTCAGTGTTCGGGATTTATTCAATCTTAACGGCGTTTGATAACTCGATCCGTTTAAACACCGTTATATTGTAGGACGCGATGCGTTACTATGGACGCCTCGCGTCAGATTTCGTCCGGATTTAAGCACGCGCCACATCGTTTTCTCGCTGATTTATTTATTTAATCTACAAACTGCGCTCCTTCTTTCATTCCGCGAGCGATTCGCGGTTAATGGCGCGCGACGTTTCCGCGCCTAAGTTCCCGCTCGCAGCAATGATTCTAAATGCATTAGTTCGCGTTTGATTAACGAGTACATCACGCGTATGAATACAGCCATTAGAAAACGTATTACTCAAGGATAGCGAGAATGGAATTTCTACACGTGCGCGACTCCGTTCTTTTCTTTTCTTTCCACGTACAACGAATCCGGCATCAACGTATATTTCGTCATTAAAATTAAACAGGTATAGTTAAACGCGCTCTTTAACTAGCGTTGGTAATAAGTACAAACGTAACTAGAAGCATCCTCGTGAGAATAAATAATCGATTATCATAGACACATTTCCGTTCTACGAGACGGAGAATGTGCTGTGAAACTAGTAAAGAACGTTTCGACATCCAATCATTTATCACGTGGTAATGGCAGATAATTCAGAATTAAAATTAAGAACTCGGTCACATTGAATCATCTCAGCGTGTTGAAATTTACCGTTTCGGTTGCAAACCGTTACCTCTTCCATACGAATCATTGAAATGTAAGTACTTCATCGGTACATATCAAAATCAATATTGCATTAATATCGGAAATAATTTTACATTTAATTTTTGGATCACCGATATGCGTGAAATAGCAAGAAGAAATCAATCGCTTAACTTGAATTCATTATTGTGTATTTTTACCGAGAGAAATCACACAAGTTCTTAGAATACAGTGTCTTAATAAAGAACGCTTGTTACGTACCGACATTACCAAGAGACGGATAACACTTTCGCGTTTCGAGACACGTCGATCGTAACGGCGTCGTAAACGATCGAAGGGAGTAGTGGAGGAGGACGACGGGTTTAAACTCGATCGGAATCTTAGAGCGGTCAAAAACCTGAGAATCGTCATTCCGGTATTGCCTCGAGGAAGGCGCACGCCGGCTAAATCTTTCCTAATAAACGGCCGTAAGCTATCACGGAAACATCCCGGGAACGGCGACTCGCATCATGCGCGAGGCGGGGGCGAGGGGGTGGGGGGAGACATCAGGGGACTCGCGGACGGATATGGGTTAAGAGGGCCCGCCGGAAACACGTTCTTTTGACCGGGGGCTTCTTGGGCGCGTCTATGCGCTCCGGGGGACATTTCATGAAGAAAAAACAAGAGGTTAGCGGAGATTCGGTTAAAACGATCGATTTCGTGTCGTGTCGTTGCACTGAGTCTGAAACGTCCATTTAATCGACGCAGGATGCGCCAGCGTAAACAACTTAATGACAGCTTCTTCGATCCAGTCGTAGATCGCGAAAAGTCGTTTCGTCACGGTCATCGAGAAAGAAGAAATATGCGAAGGCACTTCTCAAAATGTACACGGAAAAAGAATTTCTTGTTTCAAAAATATATTTAGTTTCAACGTAAAAAAACCTTGAAATGAGATATTATGTTAAACAAAAAAAAAAAAAAAAGAAAACTTGCTTGAATAAAGCCATTTTATATAGTTTACCCAAGAAAAATATATTCTTGTTATTTAAAAATAATTTTCTCGAATGGAAAGGAAAAAATGTTGGATAGAAAGTAATATATCCTTTTTTTCCGTATGATTTATACAACGCGATAGAAATATTTTCTATTAACGTTTTAAATCGGAGAGTGGTGTTAGTAATTAGTCCGCGCAAATGTAGGAAAATTTTCAAATACCAACGCTATCGTATCTCTTTCCGCGTTTTCAATCAGCGAATGTAAAGCGTCTGACTCGTCGCTTTCTCGGTGACTTCCCGTTTTCTTGGTCGCGCAAAATATTCTCTTATGCAATTTCCTATTCTTCCCTGTCCCACGTAATTCACTCAACCTCTGACAGGCCCAGGTGTTATCGTCGAATCAGTTAATTACGCCAAAGTTGCACGTCCGAAAGTCCATAACGCGTCGACGTATCAGCGTCGACCGATCAACGTACGCATTTAAGATTCTACCGTTCGCGAATTTTTCACCGCTCGTTAATCTACGAATTACTCTCGAGAGTTACGCTCTCTCGATAATTATACCGACATCGCCGTTAATGCTGTTTTAATGACGTAAAACAATCATAATCGCATCTATTACTTTTCTAGAGCGCGTGGATATCGCGTTAAAGAATACGTCGCGTTACACTTTTACCTTTTCTTGTACGATAGTACAAAAGTGTGTTTACGAAATTATTATGACGTATTGACGACAATGTCTTCATTTCTCATCGCTTTGTTTCACGTAATCCAAACTCCCACGGACTCGCCGGGACCATATTATCCGTTTCATCTCGCGCGCGTGCACGACGGGCGAGATGACGAGCCATAGCGGACGCATCAACGCTATCTGCCATTCCGAGGAAGATGATGCACCTCGCGATAGGGTAGCTCGAGGGGGGCAAGGCGGGTTAACTAGCGTTGATCTCTAACCGGACATCTAGGAAAGGCAATTAACCGTAGCGAGCATCTCTCTCTCTCTCTCTCTCTCTCTCTCTCTCTCATTTCACCTGTGCGCGCATAACTCTCTTTCATCTCTTTCTCTCGTCTTTTTATCACGCGGCGTGAGTTATTCGTGCTCATTGTCGCAATACCGAACTCCCGTCCCTGTCCCCGGGGTAGAAAAACAGGGAGAGACGGAAGGAAAGGAAACGCGCTTTGCTCCTAAAGAGTGGAAGGGAGAAAGAGAAGTAGAGAGCGGGTTCAACCTAGGAATTTATCACCGCTACCGACAGCCATTAATATGCCATTGTGCGCCCGCGGACACCGGCAGCGGCTCGTCCATCTTTTCGTGACGCGTTAACGACTGACCTCTGCCGCGCGAACGACGGCTCCTGAAGAGTCTCGACAGTCGAGAGCGACCGAACTAAGGATCTAGATCGTGATGAGGACGCGATAGTCGTCCAAGAAGAGGATCGTCTTTGCGCGATACGCCGTTAATCCTCTTTTCAGATTCCAATCGATTCCGGCAAAATGGACCAGTATATAAATATCCTATTTATCTTATTCTCATTTTGACGCTATTGATGCTTAAGGTTTTTATTTTATTGCCGAGTCATCTAGAAGAAATGGCGGCGATTTATCGCATTATTTTTTATCAATAGACGTACACACTGTTCAATCTCTCGCCTTCTCGTTTTTAAAGGCGAGTTACGATATAGAAATCGCCTTTGTAATCACGATGAAAATAGTTTTTATATCCGCTTAGTCTAGACGCAATTACACGTTAATTTATAGCAACATTGCCGCGGTGCCCCTCTTTCGACCCACATCGACATAATTCACTCATTAATTATTCTACGGACACTCGGCTTAATCGAGTCGATCGATGTAATTATTGTAATTGTATGCGAATTTTTTACATTCCCCCTTCATTCATAATAACAGATATATATATATTGAAAAGATTTTTGCATTCGATAATCGTGAACTCTACGGGAATCGTAACGGAATAGCACGCAGAATACTAATAGCTAATTTATTTAATAACGCCTAATATCAATAGCGTAATACTTATAAAGCAATAACAAAATTAATTTTGCTCCGACGCCGATCCTAATGATTCAAAGAGTCTATCTACATTGTAGTATTTATATTGTAGCCGGAGCGGCGCAGCATGCGCTAAATAGAGACAAATATTTCGAACAGAACGAGATCTATCTATCTCGTAACGATCGGTAGCTGCCCGACGACGAGAGAAAGATTTCAGTCAGATCGCGAGAAGAAGTTTGCGAGTCTCTTAACGCGAGCACCGATCCGCTCGTCGTCGAACGATCATTAATCATCGGCCGCCGCACAGCCACTACTGTGACGTACCGATGATTTCACCTTGGCAATGATCCAGGAAACGACCGAGGATCCAATCTGTGGATCCGCGCGTAGCTCGATCCGGAGAGACGTTTCTATTCAGACAGTTCCCCAGAGAGTTCATAAGTTAAGCATTTCCGCGTGGATCCTGCGCGCGCGCGCGCACGTGATACACGTGCGTGAATTCATCCAAGTATCTACGCGCGCGCGCACTCTCTGGGCGCATTCACGCCGGGCGATAGACCGAGGATAATACGAGATTTATCGCGATTTCTCGCGGTCGAGCGACCGGCGAATTAGTAATTGTCGGATTTCCCAATGAAGCGCGCGTCTCTAAATGGTTTAAACGCTCCTTTCGGACTGCGACGGCTTAGACTCGCGACTAAGCGGCGCGAATTAATCTCGACTTCGGTGATGCATGCGCGAAACTGAGAGTCCCTTTTTCGCATCCTTCTCGTTATATCAGGTACCAGCCAAGACCGCCGCGAATTTCTCACGCGGACCTCTTAGAAATATCCGATTTAGCCCTTTAATATAAACTAAACTTTAATATGTGTATAAAAAAAATAGAAAGAAATAAAATAATGTTACGATACAAAATTATCATTTCAAGTTGTAAAATTGAAAATTATAATAATTGCGTAATTAAATTTAATTATTTATTATTATATTGATAAAACTCTAACTTTTTATTCTCGTAAACGTTAACGTGGATAAAGAAAAACTTTATCACTTGCTATTCTCCCTTCTCATTGTTCTCCTTTCGCGGAAAAAACAAGTGCAATTTTCATACGCGAGTCTTCACCGAGGCAAAAAAAACAATGGACGCACAGACGTGCGTATTACGAAAGAAACTTTTCGAAAAGCCCTCCTTACAAATACCGCATTGTGTTCGACACACACGAAACTACCGGATATCCGACCAGTATTGCAGAATGGTTTCCTTGTGGTATCGCAATGCGTTCTTACCTCGCAATGATCGACTATTGATGCGATTATTTTCAATTAATTTCTACTGCTGTACATCTTTAATCATTATATTTATTATCTTATATTTATTAATTATCTCAACTTTTAATTAAAATATTAAACAATGTTCGGAATAATAATATATAAAATGTGTAAAATACTTATTTGAAAAAGTGTCTATCTATTTTTTTTTTAAGAGTAGTAATAGAAAGAAAGTTAACCATACAAATATTAACAATGCTACATTAACAGTGCAAGCATGCAAATGTTTTCTCATTTCCTGTTTATGAGTAATGACGACTTATAGTTTCTTTCCGGTCAAACTGTTTCGCGGCGAAAGAATTAATTGCCACGTTTTCTTTCTCGCTATTGTAAGCAAACCTCCGGTTTTTGGAAGCAAGAGGATTCGGTCGTCAATTCATTCGGCAAAGTCGAGTGACTGCGGTCCACTTCCAGCCTGGACAACGAGAGCGGTAAACAAGTGCCGGAAGGATGTTGCGTAAACGGAAATGCACGCGGCTTTTTTTGTTTCACCGGATCTTTATTCAGGGATGAACATGAACATTGTATCGACACAATGTTGCCGTTGTGGAAAGTGGACTGGGAACGTGAGAGAACGCAGATCCATTTACATATTCTAATACGGGAAAGAAATTACAACTTTTGAAGATATTAATTTTTACTATATTATCGACATTTTAGCCGAAATCAACGCAAAATATTCAATAAATAATAAAATAAATTATTATAAAATATAATTAACTCTCCAATCAATTCTTAAAAAGCAAAAAAAATTGATCTTGTAATGAATATGTAAAAAATATATTCACGGGTAAAATAAATCTATATATAATTTTGAAATCCTTCTTCTAAAAATACTCAGATATAATTTGATGCATACCGATTTAAAATTATCGTCAAAGTTAGAATTTACATCAATTTTAAATTATTTAAATATTCTCATCTTTTATCGCAAGAAAACGAGACATTTAAACAATTAATCGCACGATATTTCGCACGCAAACGTATCCCAAAACAGGTACAAAATGTATTTTGGGGATCAATTTCCAGAAACGCCGCCGTGAAGTCTCACATCTTCCTCTTGTTACAATAACATAATTATCGGGGTACTTGAAGAACCCCCCGCATGCGCCACGCATGCATTTGGTGTGGCACGCAACAGTCGTCCGTAGTTAAAATACGCGTACGACCGTACTCGTAACTCTCGCTCTCTTCCTTCCTTTCTCCCCTTTCTCTCTCCCCTACCTCCTGTCTCGTCTTTGAATATCACAAATTGTCGAGGTGAAACTGGTAGTCGCTCAGGGCCGTAAATTTATCTTCATACCTAATTACTAAAAAGATTTTTTCTAAAATTTACTCTCATGACAAGAACAATATCGACATTTTTTATACCTGAAATTAATTTATCAATAATTTTACTTATAACACAAAATTATAACTATAAATTGTTCAATAAAATATAATTTTGCAATGATTGCGAAATCATTTTTAACATTACAAGATTGCATGTTAAAAAATTTTAAAGTAATTAAAAGTAATGAAATATTTTGTAATCGACGTATTTAATAAAAAAATTAATATAATTCCGTTTATATATATATATATATATATGTATGTATGTATGTATTTATGTATATTACAGTTGTTTGGACTATAGTTCCGACCCTGAAAATATACACATATATATGTACATACATTAAACATATATGTAACATTGACTTCGGTGACTGACTTCCGCAAAAATCGAGCATGCCGACGAGATTTTGCCTGGACCGTCCGCGTGGCAAATATAATGTGTCGTTTCTTTTAAAATACAGGGTACCATAACGCGAAAACGCGCCAAGAAGAAAGGACACTGATTACACGCTATAGCGCTCAGGCGGTGACTCCTTCCGATTCCTCGATTCCGCGTTGTCCCTCCATCGGCTGATTATTCGACCCAGTATGAGAACGGAACGATTCTCGGCAATCGACTCGACCGGAGAAAGGAATCGAGAAACGTCCGACAGCAATTGCTCGATCCCGCTCGTTAATTTTCAACAGCATCCGACTTTGAACTTGCCGTGTTTCAGCCGCGGCGAAGATTACGTCGAAATGACACGGGTGATTCCTCCTCTCGAAACAAGTGTCAGTGACTTTTTTGCACCATTGACATTACGTGCGTGCAAAGCGACACGCGTAAGATCGCGTCGCAAAATTACACTCGTCTTACTTATTCGAGTTACTAGAGACTTGAGAAAACAATCGCGTTTAATAACAGCTCTATAATTTATTTAAAAAATTATTATTTTCCCATGTGAATTCTACAAGTTCTGCTCCAAGACGCGAATCGCGGCCTTTTTCTCAGACACGAAAAGATCAGGAAGTTAAATCGTCGACGCATCTGCTGCGTCGCATCTCGCTGAAGAGATGCTAGTCACGGCGCGATCTACAATCGAAATTGACGTGGCGACTACAGCGAGAAGAAATAGGGGAGAGAAAGAAGGGGGAGATCAAGAGAAGAAAAGGGAGCAGAGCTCGGCGCCGGAAGATGAAGATGTTTTACGCAAAAGTCCAACAAGAGAAGAGAGAGAGAGAGAGAGAGAGAGAGAGAGAGAGAGAGAGAGACCGGAGAGCATCAAGTTTATCATTAAAGATCCTGGTAGGTGTTCGCGCGATTTGAAAGGATGCTTTTTCCGGGCGAAGAGAATTCGCCATTGTCTAACGGCGGGTTCGATGTAGGGCCATCTAAACTGTCCTAAAGTCCCGTGTAATACGTTATAGTTACACACCACCCACGTGGTGAGATACACAAGAGAACCGACTGATCCGATAAAGGCGCGATCCGGGAAAGGCGTTTCGTGTTGCCGACTCTCACGCGAGCCACCCTTCATCGTGGTAACATAATGATCATTCGATACGGAATCGCGATCGAACGAAACACTTTGAACGCGCGGGAGAGGATGTGTCATAATGATCGAATGTTATTCGACATCGTTTGGAGGATCGTTCGGAATCTCCAGCGCTTTAAAATATCAATATTCGCCAATATATTGCAATGACTTTACTAAACTTGACAGCATAGAGAAAAAGTGAGATGAGTGGACGGAGATTATTTTGCCTAGCGAGATGGAATATAGGAATAAGATGTACTGCGCGACAAATTGTTATTGTAAAAAATTGTCGGTTAATTAAAAAAAGTAAAAATATATCAAAAGCAACTTTATCTCTAATCTAATATCTTTATTTAACATATAACTCGTATCATAAAATATTTTCCTTGTGTAAAATATATTGCGGATTAATTCATTGATTATCTACATTTCAAACATCGATTATTTAAAAACTATTGAATGAGAAACTATTAAAAGAGTTTGGTCGCATGAAATAAGAAATTTAGTGATCGTAAATCGTTTTTTAAGATTGATTGATGAATCGCCATCATCAATTTTATTTTCTAAATTAAAAAACTTTCATGGATTCGATTTCATTGAGAACACGAATATGGATGGAATCGAATAAAATAAATATTATAATAAATATCATACACTGCACAATTTTATTATTCCAAAATCAGGTCGAAAGGGAGAACGGCTATTCTCAATCATGCAAAATACTCTAATAAGACGTGTCAAAATGTTGAAATCTAAATCATTTTTATCTATCTTAGAAGCATGGTCTTCAATATCTTTACATTGGACCTGTGAAATAAATACAAATTAATCTGTAACATTATATATAATATACATATATTCAGTATCAATATTTTTTTAATGTTAAACCTATAATTTTTTATAAGTAAAGTAAGTACTTATATACAATCGTTTAAAGTGACGAGACTCAATTTTAAAAATTTATTTTATCAAATTAAATCTTGTAAGATTAATATATTAAATATTAATCAGATATTAATACCATTAATTTTACACGATATAAACTGCCAAATATTTCAAACAATTGATATTATTATTAATGAAATGAAAATATAATGAAAAGCTACTATATCAACTATATAATTTCATTATTTCATGTTAATTTTTAAATAATTATTGAAGTAAACACATAAACTAATTAAATAATAAATATATACTTATAATAACCGACGATTCATAGAATCGTCTTATCACAGATCGTGCTTCGCAGTTCAAAAAACATTTACCTAAAGAGCATGAATTCATTCTACGATGATCCTTGGGATCATTTTTCTTCCTCTTTTGCCGCTTCTCCTCCTGATCCCATTCTTCCTCCAAATTTTCCTCCAACGACTATTTGAAATTCTGTTTCAAAATCTTCTCCCGCACTTCGCCGTGCCAATCGTCGCACCAAAGTAGTATCATGACCCATAAAGTGTTCAGCCGTATTCAAAAGTTTCTGCCGTGTCTTTAAATAAATATCTTTTAATATATCGAACAAAAATATGAAAAAAATTATTTTCATTTTTATATTTCAGATTTTATCAAATAGAAGAAAATTTCATTGAAATCTAGCATAACATTGTACATATTTAAACCCTTTAAATTTTACTTACATCTTGGAATTCCTGGACCGAATCGGCGAACTGAAAGGGCAATTAAATTTTTTTATTTGACAGATATAATTTTCAGACGGATAGAATCTAATTGAAATACAATTAAGATATTATAATTATTTTTAAAAAATTGATACTTCTAATCGGTATTATTTAACGTAAAATTGCATGAATCAAACGTTTCAAATATTCCAAAAAATACTATTTGAAAAAACGTAAAAATATTTTGAAAGACACATTATTTACATCTACAACTATTCTTTCTATAATATATAAACTATAATAATTTATTCTTATACGCGTTCTTTTTTTATTATAATGGTACATTTTTAAAAAATTTACTTTTTCTATTTAATTTAACGTACTTGTCTTAAGGAAAGAAATCAGTGTAAAAAAGACTATTTTTAAGAATTTTTTTCTGGTAAATAATTGATTTTTTTCAAATCCCTTTATTAGCATCACGCACGCAAATAAGTACATTAAGTAATTTAAACTACTTTTTGTGAGATATTAATATTTATAGCTGTAATAGCCAATAGTGTGAGTCGTTTTAAACAAGACGGGCGTAGCGAACCAATGGCATCTCTAAAACAAGAAAATCAAACATTATCTAAAAATATAAGACAATAGCTTCAATTGCACGTATGGAATTTTTCAAATCCATACCTACAACTAAAGATATTGTCTTATATTTTAAGAAAATGTTTGGTTTTTGTTTCAGAGCTTTCGTTGCCCCGTTACAAACCTTTTTTTTTTTTTTTTTTTTTTTTTTTTTTTTTTTTTTTTTCTTTCCTTCCCCCCATATAGGCTACTATAGCTATAAATATCAATATTATTTAACTAATATAAACTAATATATACTTGCTTGTGATTTATGTACTTGTTAATAACGTGAGTTGAAAAAGAAAAAACACTTATTTACCAGAAAACAAATTGTTAAAAATAGATTTTCTCTTAGCTGTTATATTAGTTTCTCCCCTTACAACACATATGATTTGCACGTTATTTAATTTTGAGATTGTAAATGAAATATCATCGCAAATTTCTTACCATTAGCGTCGCGCAAAATAAAGTAATGAGGAATAGCTTAATCATCATGCTTAGCGCGATGCACCATGCACACTGGTCTGCAGAAGCCTTCTTTGCTCTTATATAAATACCATAATCTGTGACATATTTATATGTTCTGATGCGTAAAAAACAACAAGCTCATCGTCGAAGGAAGTAACACGATTTCGATTATTATCGTGCTTTTTATATAATTTACGGAAGGATTTGACATAGAGTTCTTAAAATAAACAAGAATGTAATTATAATGTCTTTACGATGATTATTATTATGATTGCTAGATTCTCTCGCTTGCAATTCAACATTTTATGCGATACGCATTCATCATTTATTGTCTATCGAAAATATATTTATAAGATAATAGCCTTTTATGCAAGTATTATTATGCTATGTTTAACTAATTTTAATTAATATCTAGATATGATCATGAAGGGTTCATAGCAATTTTTTAAATTTAAATATTTTTCTAAAAATGTCACTCGTGAATTTTTATTTGTTATTTTTCCGATTCTGATGATATCTTAATATCATTTTAATTATTGTTACTAAAACTTGTTATAACCAGTTTTGTGACATAACAAATTCAAAGTTATTTCAAAATAATTCAAAATAAAATGAGTAATCAAAACTAACGATCGATATTTAAGAACGTTAAATGTATTAATTTATAATATTATTCCTATCCGCATAAATATGTAAATTTTTAAAAAACTATTAGAACATCATGTGAATGAAAATAATGTATTAATAAAGATCTTATTAACAAGAATCTAATAATAAATCAGTCTGTGTAGAAGACAAATTCGTATCATAAGATATTATAAATATTTTCCTTGTATAAAATACAATTACGGATTGATCATCTATATTTCAAATATCGATTATTTAAAAACTACCAAATGAAAAATTATTAAAAGACTTGTTGCCGCATAAAATAAAGAATTCAGTGATTAGTCATTTTTTAAGATTGATTAATCGTCATTTCATTTTTAAAATTAAAAAGCTTTTACGAATTTGGCTTTATTGAGAACACGAATATGGATGGGATTGAATAAAATAAATATTATAATAAATATCATGCAGTGCCAAGTTTTATTATTCTGAAATCATCGGAGCGGTAGGGCGGTGGAGGGGAGAGGGATTTTAAAGCGTGCGAGGTATTCTAATAAAACATGTCAAAGTGTTGAGTGAAAATTAAATCACTTCAATATCCTCATATTGGACCTGTAAAATATAAATTAATTTGTAACACTATATATACATATATTCAATATCAATATTTTTTAAATATTAAACCTACATATAATATTTTATAAATAGAATTCTTTCTTTCATGAGTTATATATGTATAATTGTTTAAAGTTGACAGATTCGATTTTTTTAAACGTTTTTAAACTTTTTATATCAAATTTAATCTTGTGAGACTAATATATTAAATATCAGATATTAATTTTATACGATATAAACTGCCAAATATTTGATTGAACAATTGATATTACTATTAATGAAATAAAATGTAATGAAAAGCTATATATCAACTATATAATTTCATTAATTATTTTATTATTGTTCATTAAGTTTTGGATAGTTATTGACATAAACGCATAAACTCCTAAAATAATAAATATATACACATAATAAACTATTGAGCGAATCATAGAATCGACTTATAGATCGTGCTCCGCAGTTTAAAAAATATTTACCTAAAGAGTATGAATTACTCATTCTACGATAATTCTTGTGATCTGATTCTATTGTTCTCATTCTCCTCCCGCGTTTCCTCCTATTCCTCCTTGCATTCCTCCTTGCATTCCTCCTCCCATTCCTCCTCCCATTCCTCCAGGTAGTCCTGGTGGTCCTGGTGGTCTTGGTGATCCGTATGCTGATCGTCGAACTAAACTGCTAGTACTATGATCCACAAAGTGATCAGCCGAATTGCGAAATCCACTCATCGGTACCTTTAAATAAGTATCTTTCAATATATTCGATAAATATATGAAAAAAATTATTTACATTTTTTTATGTTTCAGATTTTATCAAATAGAAAAAAAATTTCATTGAGCAAAGCGTAACATTGTACATATTTAAACTATTTAGTTATGCATCTTACATCTTTCTTCAGTAATTCGTGGGCTGACGAATCGGTGAACTGAAAGGGCAATTAAATTTTTTTATTTCACAGATATAATCTTTGTAGAATCTAATTGATATCAAAATATAAATAAGATTATATTATAATTATTTATTATAAAAATCTAATAATCTAAATAATCGATATTATCTAACGTATAATAAAACTGCATAAATCAACACATTTCAAATGTTTCAAAAAATATTATTTGGAAAAAAGCAAAAATACTTTAAGAAATACATTATATTCTTTCAATAATACGAGGATCATTTCATGAGTCATAATGCTGCGGACTAAATGGTGCAATCTTAATGAAATTTTTGTACAGTTGCAATAGAAGACTTGAGAAAACGATGGTTTAAAAAACTTCCATAATATGTGTCATTGTGAATTGACGAGTATTAGAAATGATCTTTGCAGACGCCTCAGAACTGTAATTTTTTTTAATTAATGAAGATCAATGATCGTATATCAAGATTGAAACTTTACATGGCCAAAAATCCAATAAACATTTATAATAATTTATAAACTTTGCGTGAAGTTTGTGATCAGACAGTATTTCCTATTTTGACGAACAATTTATAGAAAACAAAAAATATCAACCCGATGTACGATAATTGATCTTCTGTACGATAATCTCTCTACATATTGTCAAAAAATTTTTTTGGGATTATATCATTCAGTCCACGGCATCACCATATTGTGTATCATTTATGAAATGATCTTCGTATATAATTATAAAAATTTGTTTTCATATACATGCTTTTTTCTTATTATAATAGTATATTTAAAAATTTATACTTTTATATTTAATTTATTTATGTTAACACAATATGCATGATTTGAACGTTACTTTATTCTGAGATTGTAAATAAATTATAAATGAATTATAAATAAATTATTGGACTTACCACTAGCGTCGCGCAAAATAAAGTAACGAGGAATAGCTTAATCATCATGCTTGATGCAGCATGCACACTGGTTCGCAGAAGCCTTCTTTGCTCTTATATAAATCCCATAATCTGTGACATGTTTACGTGTCCAGATGAGGAAAAAATAACAATAAGCTAATAGTTGACAGGAAGTAAAGCGATTTCGATTATTATCGCACTTTTTGTACAATTTATGACAGGATTTAACGCATAAAGTATTCTTAGAATAAGCAGTAGTAATTATAATGTCTCGTGTAATTATATTGTCTTTATGACAATGTGCACATTATTTTTCATTAGACTATTTTTTGCTAGATCCTCTCGCTCGCAAATCGACATTCTATGCGACGCGCATTCATCGTTTATATTCATCGTCTAAAATACATTTACAAGATAATATCATTTTGTTCACGTATTATTCTATGTTTAATTAAATTCCATAAATATCCAGAGATGATCATGAAAAGTTCAAAGCAATTTTTTTTTTAATTTGAATATTTTTTTTTGTTAAATGTCAATCGTGAATTGCAATTTTTATTTCTTATTTTTCCGACTTTGATGATATCTTAATATCGTTTTAATACATTATTGCATATATTATTGTTATAAAGATTTGTTGTAAACAATTGTGTGACACAATGAGAGATTCAACGTTATTCCAAATTAGTCCAAAAATGATATTAACAAATAAATAATTAAAATTAGCAATTGGTATTTAATAATATAATAACGTTAAATATTATTAATATTTAACATTGTTTCTATATTTTTATAAATTTGTATTGCAGATTTTTGGAGATCTATTAAAACATCACTTGAATCAATAAAATTAATAAAGAACTCAACTAAAAAAATCAACAAAAGTCTAAATTAATAAATTAATCTACGTACAAGACAAATTCGTAAGACATTATAAATATTTTCCTTATGTAAAATATATTGCTGATTAATCCATTGATTATCTACATTTTAAAACATCGATTATTTAAAAACTGCCGAATGAGAAACTACTGAGAGTTGTTTGATCGCGTGAAATAAGTTCAGTAATCGTATCGTTTTTTTAAAATTGATTAATCGCCATCATAAATTTCATCTAATTACTTGGATCTCCGTTATAACTATATTTTCATGACAAATCACAACGCGCATATTCCTAATATGGCTACATTTTTTGAATGATTATGTAAATGAAAAAGGAACAAGTCGTTGACCGTAATCAAGTTGCGTGCGTAAAAATAAAATTTATTTTAGACACGTCGATTCATGAACACGTAAATTAAGATCTTCTAAAAGTCTTTGAATAATTGATATGCATACTAAATTCATCATTTATGATAACTATAATGCACAATATAAATATAATTTATTTAATTAATTTTTATTAAATAAATATTATTTATTGTTTATTTATTTATCATGTTTCTCCCTCTATACTCTTTAAACATCCTTTTGTATTACTGTAAAATAAATTTCACTAAGTGCACGTTTAAATAGATGAAAAATAATATTAGAAAAATAAGATTAGAAAATAATGTAGATAAAAAACTTTGATATATAAATAAATTTGCATAATTATATTTTTATTGAAACATAGAGCGGATTGCGTGTGATCGATTGAAAAAATAGCGGTTTTTATCGCCGAATTATTGGCCACACACACATACCCGCACGTTGCGCGCAATTTGCATTAGAATAAATTTATAAAACAATAAGCAAAATGACCAGATCCGATGAAAAAGTTCAAGATTCTATCGAATATTTCGAGTGACTTACGACGTCTGCCGCGCCTTCTCATTTTCATTTTTGTACGTACTCATATCACGCAATTAGTAGCCTTATAAGTACGATAAAACGTATCATGTTTTAATTGTTTGAAAATTTTGAGAGACAAGCACGAACTTATAGATTAAGCGCATCCGACTTCAAAATCTCACAATAATGCTGTTTTAAAAATAAATCTTTTTTAGAGATGCAACAAAAATTGAATTTTATTATCTTTTTGATGAATTGGAAAACAATTCTTTTTAGCAAAAATTAATCGAATGTCTTCATCGAGTTGGATTCCTAAAATAAATGTGTCGTAACTTGGATAAAAAATGGCTCTTGTGTTGTGTGCCGCGAGTAAGTAAATATAAGTCTCACGTAACCAGTTCGGCGTGAGTTTCAAATAAATTACGCTGCGGAGCGCGGCGTTTTCCTTTGTGGCTCTCTCGTACCGTGACTTCTCTCAACGGGGTGTGCCTTCGTGAGAAATTCAGGAGAAATCCGTACCGACCACCCATCGCGGCCGTGGCGAGGAAGGCGAATTAAGTCACAATGCGTCCGTAAGATTTGGAAATAGCGGAAGAATGGAACGAGCCGCTATTTCTCGCCCTTTCGCCCTACAGGTATCATCCCTCGCGTCCGATCTCGCTTTCATTAAAAAGAAAGTTCTTTCCCCCCCTATATAGATTTGACCCGTGCTACGATCCCGAACATAATCGGAGAGGCGCACGTGTGCAACGGCCCGCTGCGTGATGCTTGATCCAATTTCCGCAACGCTGATAGAAATATAATGTTGCGTTATGAAAGGATTAATCGCGTAGAAATTGTACCGTTCCACGTACTTATCTTTAATATAACGGTGATACGATATGTGTAATGATATAAAAAAAATAAAATAAAATGATTTCTTATTAATATGTGTTTCTAGATCTTCAAGGTCAATACGATTTTACATCCATTAAATCAATCTCATCGGAATAATTTAAAATTCACGTTCTTATCTCTGTCTAATTTAAAACTACTTTTCAAACGACGGATTTACAAATGATTTCAACGTAGTAACGTGTATAATCGTCGACGAAGCGTGCGTTGATTGTCAGTAAAAAAACAGCAAACAGAGAGAGAGAGAGAGAGAACTTGTAAAATTTATAACTTATTAAAAAATTTCTCATTGATCCTACGGTGAACTCCTCGCCCGTTCGATTAACTGTCTACGCAAAGTCTTTGTCCCCGATTACCGTGCCGTGATTTATGAAGACGTATTGACAACGACACGATGCTTGTACGTCGACTAAGAAATCTGTCAATAAACTCGGCAACGGTACATCAATGACCCCCGGAACTCCGCGAAATGTTGGCGTGACAAAGTACGTGGAAATTTTGAAATTAATCGTAGCCTGAATATATAAAATGTGCCTCTCGTAACTAATCTTTGGCTCTCTTAATATTAAATTATTTTCACATTTTGAGGAAAAATCGGAGAATTGTTCCAAACATTTATTTAAAATAAAATTAGATAATAAAATATATCATAAAGCAAAATCGGTTTCAAAAAATATTTTTCTTTTTTGGTCAAATGTGATCTCGCATAACGTAAATTACTATCCGCATACGGTGAAAACTAAATCGAAACGAGAAGAAAAGGCAACGGATATTAAGAATCGTTTATCGCCTATTTTCGCCCTTCGTGTTCCGAGAAATGCTTTCTTGTTTGGAATTATGCGGTGATAAAACAAGGCCTGCAGAAAAACGGTCGCCATTAGAAAGGAAACATCGGCGTTAGAAAGGAAGGACACGGAATACTAAATTAAAAACAATAGTTCGTTGACGCCTATCATATGGAAACGCGGTCACAAAATTGGGCGTCGAATAGTGCGATTAATAATACCGGATGGTGAAAAAAATCATCAATGGCAATTCAATCATCATTTACATCATCATTTCCCTCGAGAGCCAATGCTGTTTTAGAATTTTAATGGAAGAATCGTTCGATTCGATGCGCTACAAAACGACGCCGTCAATTCCGACACCCTTGAATTATTTATTGACTTTGATCACATTACCGTAAATTACTCACAAGAATATTATAATAATTCAACTTTTTATTCTAGCATCGCTTTTAATTTTTATATTCACACGCTGATCGCTTTGGTTTGAACAATAATATGCCAGAATTTTTTTTTTACTTCATAATTATATTTTTTATATAATAGCAATAAAGGAATTAAAATTAGCTCTGAAATATATATATATATCCCCGAATCGCAAAAATGTCAGTCTCTAATCAATCAATCATTCATAAATAATAAAATTCACACAATGATTTCGCCTACTGTCCGTTCTGCTCATTATCTTTCGATCTCTTCGATTCATCCATCTAGGTGGTCTTTTACGGTTTCCTAATTTCTTCCCTTACGAGAAATTCACTAAGAGAGAATCCAGGAAAGATGCACAATGCACGGTAGCACATTCGGGTCATCGAGAATGGCTGACAGTCACACTAATTTCTTTTTGAGAAGAGGATGAGAGGAGAGGGCGATTAAGGAGCATCTAAGACTGCCCGTTTCCATTGTCATTCGTGGAAGTAGGAAGTTCATTATACGATCGAACTCGCCGACGGTATTCCACCGACACGGCTCACAATGCCCGGAGAAGTTACCGAATGGCAATCGCGCGCGATGGCTTTCTTCCGCGGGAAAAGGAAGAATGGAGGGACGGAAACGAGATGCGCTCTATGAAAGACACTTTCCCGCCAAGTCATCCCAATCACGGGCAATGCCGCCAATCGCGCATCGTGATCGTGCACGAATCGCATCACCGCTGCGATGTGAAAATTAAACAATCTCGCAGTCGCCTAGGCTGTGATTGTTAAACGATTAAAACTGCGTACGAAATATGTGTGCGTGTCTCAAAAATATTAAAATATATTTGCTGAAAGATTTTTTTATATCGAGGTCATTTCTTTTATTGGATAATAAGAATGATGTAATCTCTGCAATGTTTAAAGTGTGAATCATGGATAGAAGATAATATGTGGAAAAAAAAAGAAATTAAAGACCAGCAATGGAAAATTAAAAGCATATTTTTCTATCAAATTCAATAATATTAACTTTAATTGACTATAATTATAGCTATCTAATTATTCTCTTTCTCGAAATTTTAGTGTGTCGAGTATAACATAAATAGAAAAAAAAAAAAAAAAAAAAAATAAATAAATTTGATCATGGTTTACAAACGATATTAGTGAAACCGATCTCATAGATCTCTCTCATAAAAAATGCAGGCAAAAAAGCGGAAGACAGATTCGATAGAACGTACTTCCTCTAACACTTAATAACGGTAGAATCGGTCTACATATAAATGAAGCGATCGGAAAAAGGGACGATTAAAGGCTGACATTTAAGATCTTAATATTCAATGATCGACAAATAACAATCAGACACCTGTTACTTAAATAACATATGGGTCAACCTTTTACCTTTTTTTTTTGTTACCCCTTTTTCTAACATCTTCATCGAAATATAAGCTTCCTTCCTGTTCTCGCGCGACTCCTCCCACGCACTCTTTGACGTTCTTCCTCCCTTTCCTTCTGCGAAGATCCGGTAAAAATTCTAACGTATTCCCACAACCCACAATTTACCAGAATATAATTTTTTGTTCAATGTTTTGACATCTGGAGTTTTTGTGAAATTGTTATCGTCAATGAAAGCTTTTAAAACGGAGAATAAATCAAATTGTAAAAATAATAAATTTAATAAATCACAAAATTCATTAAGTTTATATGAGTTATATATTTTATAGTCTCGTTGATTTATCCATTGAACACTTGATTGAATGTAAATGTTAAATTTATGCAAATTTCTATTGCAGAATGAACTGTATTCTCATCGGTTTACGCACGTATTTTCACAAAAAAAAAAAAAAAAAAAAAAAAAAAAAAAAAGCTACAAAAAAGTAGAACATAAGAAACGTTTGTGTGAATCTTTTTTCTCTCATCTTCTTTTAAATCATAGAGTATACTCGAGGTAGAAACATCGCGTAATCGGCGGGAATGAAGAGAGCATAAAATCTGAATGACATAAAAGTAGTGGGTCGCCGACGCGTCTCGCTTATAAATTCGCCTGTAAAAAATGCCGCGAGATATACGACGCCGTTACCGAGATTGGAACTAATTACCACCCAGGAGTCGACGTCCGAGCGTATGCCACAGGATAATAGTGAATCAGCAACGTTAGCTGACCTCCTATCGGCGACCATAGAACCCGACCTCGCCGTCGACCTCGCCGATTTATTCGCTCATAACGAGATAAAAAGAGAAGAATTGCGTCGAAGGGCCTTATGAGCGAAAGGAAGAAGGCGGGGGAAAGAGAGAAGGAGATGGGCTGATGGGCATACTCTCGTATGCGGCCCCAAGGCAATATTCATAGCCGATGCCATTCGTCTACCCCTCATCATCGTAGTAGTCGTCGTCGTCGTCGTCGTCATTGTCGTGCGTCGTCGTTATTTATCGATGACAACGCGACGCTTCTCGCAATGTCCGATCGCGAATCCATCGGCAGATGCGTCACTCATGCCGCTTCATCGATTATCCGCAAATCGAATCTCGCCTCTTTTCATTCTGTCTGTCTATCTATCTCTCCTCTGTCTCTCTTTCTCTTTCTCCCTTCCTCTTTCTTTCGAGCAATACTCGAAAGGAAAGCTCGATGGATCGGCGATTAAGGATAATCACGCGCCGAGTGCCATTCGATTTGTTCGAACGCGCGTCGCAAGTGCCGTGAATTCGCGCGATATCAATCACGTATTTATCGTTGAATAAAACCGACAATGGTTCTCCTCAATTGTGGGCGTATCGTATACGCCGAAATATTGTTCCTTTTATTTAAATATCATGCTGTAATAAATACGCGAAACTTTCAGATATACGGAGTATTTCATAGAATAAGCTTTCAATTATGTTATTTATATATTATATTATTATCCGATTAATCGCGGAGCAAATCTTTTAATAAAAATATCTACATGTAAAGCAATGTGTGTGTGTGTATATATATATATATATATATATATATATATATATATATATACATATATATTACATAATATATTATTATATGTTTGTGAGAGACAAATGCGCGGTTGATCTGAGACACTCCGTATAAATGATCTCGATAAAGAAAAGTAAAACTCACCCACATCTGCAAGAAAAATTGATAGATCAGACGAACGTTTGAAGCTGCAAATTGATGCCTCTCTATAAAGAAAAATATAAAATTATATTTACATTTAACGAAATTATTATTTTTCAGATTAATAATTTTTAACACAACTTATTAACTTATTTATATATTAAAGCTGCAAATTTACGATCTTGATATAAATAAAAAAGATTGCAATTATTATATATAAAACTTATACTATTATCATTATACTATTTCATTTTATGTATCATATTTTATGCATTATATTTTTTTATTATTATAAACATACATATTATTGCTCTATTTCATTAATATATTTTACGTTAAAAATATTGGCATAAAAAAATTTGGTCAAACAAATATAAAAAATATATAAAAAGAATATGTTATCTAATATTATAATATTGCTTTAATTATTGCATTAAATAAATGAATATTCTTACCAGTCGATGTGAGCCGTCGTTCATCCCGTCGACTTCCTCGTCGCTCCAAGCACTCACTCACCAACACTCCCGGAGAAATGTCATTAACGATATTTAAACTAATTAAGACATTGTTTCACTCTCAATGTTCGATTACATACGCAATATTATTTAAACGCAACTTTCAATATTCTCGTGATACGTGCGTGATTTGATACACTTCCGGAAGTCGAAGCTCGATGTCGCGTGAAAAATTCGCGAAGACGCGAAGACAACTTCGTAGCGACGCCATATAAAATATTCCGAGACGCAAAAACATCTTCGTAAAAAACGACAACTTCGTACCGACGTTATACTCCCGCTTACGTCACAGGACACTGTTCGCTAAATTAATTTAGTGTTATTATCCGTTGGTTAATTGAATATTCGGCGTTTTTACTAGTATCACACGTACAATACGAAAAACGAAGAAAAAAAATCAACGAAATACGACGCCCGTCTGATTATTTAGCTTAATTAACACTTTAATTTATCGTTACGTATTAATTTATCGTTACGTATCTCAATTAATTCGACACTCCCATCGAATCACGTAAAAAGTCAAACTACACGAAGGCAATTTCGTTCTAATGCCATGTAAAATTGGGTATATATTATATTAAAAATACATATTTAATGTGTGTGTGTTACGTATACCTGCATCAACTTTAAAGACTCGAACAATGCGAAGAAGCGAATTTTGCCGAAACGTAGATATGTCTCGCAATACTGAAATCTGATATTCTTATCGATACATTCCGAACGTATGAGAAACTAGTAAAAAAATAATCTGTACACGCGAACCTTTTCGATATTATTTATGATACAAAAATGATTTCTTTAACCGAAAAATTCGAGCCAGCGAACAACAATTTAACGGCCATGTTTTCCATTTAATGAAATAAATATTGAGAGTGAAAGTGAGAGAGAGAAAGAGAGAAGGAGAATGAGAAGGACAGAGGAAGAGCGAGCATCAAACTATCGAAATATATACAAAAGGATCTAAAAGAAAAAAAGAAATTCGGCAGTGTCCGCACATGTATAACCACACAAAAGTATCGCTCGACTCTATTACGTCTCACAATCAGTCTATGTACGAGGGTATGAGCATACCGAGGGAAAGGTTATACGAGTCGCGAGTGATCCGTGATTACTAACCTATTTCAACGCGCGCGCATTCTCCCGTCGACGTATAATTTATAGAGTGCGCGAAAAAGAACGACCGACGAAAACGATTTCGGCAACGTGACTAAAGGCGATGGAGCGGACTCACCGACGTAATTAAAGGTGATGGAACGGATTCAATGATTCATAACTGTTCTAATCTATATCCGCTCGCGCGCCTCGTCTTGAGATATAACCTAAGTACGCGAAAAAGGACGATGGACAAAGTAGATTCGAATAAAGGCGATGGAGCGAACTCAACGACGCGATTAAAGGTGATAGGTTAGCGAGGCGGATAACAACGATGAAACATCGGTCGGTAAATATATTTATCCATATGTTTTATTTGTTTATTGCGATTAATATGCGATTATATTGCGCGCATCGCACGTAAAGTTATAATTATGTATAAAGTTATTAACGCAACAAATAGAGATTTTTTTGTTAAACGTTGAAAATCTAGAAATATAATAAAATTGTACGATCGATTGTGCGAATCATAATTTTTAGTCGTCTGTTTTTAGCTCTTCGAGAGAATGATAGTTCATTTCAAATATATTTACGCGCAAATATATACACAAATATGTTCTCTCGCGACATGTGACAGTCTACTTGACAGTAAATAGATATACGATATAATCCGAACATTCATTAAAATCAAAATACATTGGAAACACATTAAATATATGTATACTCTTTGTCTAATATGTACAATTTAAAATAACTATTAACATTTAATTTATTTTTAATAGATAGACCAAAAAAGAAAAGTTTAATAACGAAAAATACGTTATATATGTATATAAAGTAAAGTTTTTACAAATTGTTTCGGTTTTGTTAAAAGGACGCAGCCATTTGAACTCTCAAAAAGTATATTTTCTAAATTTTTTGTAGCGCAACGACGTGATAAAAACTTTTTATTTTTCTACAACATTAATGCAATATTATTAAGTACTTAAATAAAAGTTTTTAGTGTAAAAAAAAATTTATTTATGTTACGCGAACATTTGCAGATTTATATTTTCATGCGTAGTGCGCGTGAAAACTCGTGCTATATTTGACGGATTCATTTCAAATTTTGCATGCGAGTTCTTAATAAAACGCATTTGCTAACGAAATCTTTTTTTATTCGAATCCCCATTTTTTGTTATAAACAAAAAAAGGGTTTAAAAAAAAACCTAACTATTTTCAATACTGCCATTTCTTTATTTTTTAAAATTTGGAAAAAACGCTTGGATAGCAAATAGCTATTAATATTTTTAATAAAAATACACTTGTATTTTTGATTTAACTTGTATTTGAATTTAGATAAGAACAAACGTTCTCATGCACATTGCAAAATTGAAGGAGCTCAACAAATATACGCATCTTTCAAAAAAGAATTTTTTTTAAGCTGAAAATTTTTATTTAAATGGTAATAATATTGCAAAAAAAAATTTAAAATTTTTATCAGTCGGTGCACTGCAAAAAAAAATTAGAAAATGTACACATTTTTCAAGGTTTTAATAGATATTCCTTCTTAAAAATAAGTATGAATGGGATCAAATAAAATAAATATTATAATAAATATCATGCAGTGCAAAGTTTTATTATTCTAAAATCATCGAAGTTTTCAAGCGTGCAAAATATTCCAATATTCTAATAAGACATGTTGAGTGTTGAGTGCAATCTAAATCACTTTTATCTATCTTACAAACATAGGCTTCAATATCTTCACATTGGACCTATAAAATAAATACAAATTAATTTATAATGCTATTTTCAATATCAATATTTTTTTGTTAATTTTGTATATGTTTTATAAATAAAATTTTGTTATGAGTTATATATAATCATCTAAAGTTATATATAATCGTATATAAGTAAAGTAAAGTAGTCTAAAGTAAAGTAGATTTAATACTTTAAACTTTTTTTAGCAAATTTAAACATGAGACTGATACGTCAAATATTAGATATATCATTAATTAATAATAAATTATAATATCATTAATTTTACACGATGTAAACTGCTAAATATTTCAAACAATTGATATTACTATTAGTAAAGATAGATATATATACATCAACTATATAATTTTATTAATTGTTTTATTATTCTTAATTAATTATTATATAATTAATAATAATTTATATATAATTTATATATAATTATTTATATTTATATATAATTAATTTATATATAATTTATATATAATTTATATATAATTATTATATAATTAAGAATAATTATTGAAATAAATACATAAACTTTTTAAATAATAAATATGTACATATAATAAATAAACTGTCGAGCGACTCATAAAATCGATCACGCAGTTTAAAAAACATTTACCTAAAAAAGATAAACTATTGATTTTACCATAATTCTTGTGATCTGTTTTTATCTCATTTCTATCCCATTCCTAACCCATTCCTCCTCCTCCTCCTCCTCCTGCTCCTCCTCCTGCTCCTGCTCCCATACTAAATCCTCCTCCTGCTCCTGCTCTTCCTCCTCCTTCTCCTCCTCCTCCTCCTTGATATGCCGATCGTCGAACTAAATTACTACCATGATCCTTAAAATGATCAGCTATATTATTGATAAATCCATTCATCATTTCTCTCATGTCTTCGAATAAATATTATAATACTTTCGATAGAAATATGAAAGAAATTATTTTTTTTGTTTCAAATTTTGTCAAATAGAAGAGAATTTCATTAAATAAAGCATAATATATATATTCAAACTATTTAATCATGCATCTTACTTACATTTTGGAACTTCTGGACCGGCGAAATGGCGAACTGAAAAAGCAATCAAATTTTTTTATTTCACAGATATAATTTTTGTAAAATCTAATTGATATTAAAATATAAATAATATTGTAACTATTCTCTAATACTAAAAAACTAATAATCTGAATTATTCATTAGTATTATTAATCAGTATTATTTAACGTATAATAAAATTGCGTGAATCAAACGTTTCGAATGTTTCAAAAAATATTATTTAGAAAAAAGTAAAAATATATTACTTAAATCTATTCTTTCGATAATATACATATAAGCTATAAATATTTATTCTTATATGCTTTCTTCTTATTATTATAGTATATGTAAAAAAAATCTACTTTTTATAATTAATTTGCCGTTAATTTATATTATTACAATACGTATAATTTGCATGTTACTTTATTCTGAGATTGTAAATGAATTATCATCGCAAATTTCTTACCACCAGCGTTGCACAAAGCAAAGTAATGAGGAATAGCTTAAGCATCCTGCTTAGATTGATGCACCATACACACTGGCCCGCAGAAGCCTTCTTTGCTCTTATATAAATCCCATAATCTGTGACGCATTTACATGTTGAGATGCGAGAAAAAAACAAGCCCATCATCGATAGGAAGTAACGCGATTTCGATTGTTATCGCGCTTTTTGCGCAATTTGCGACAGGATTCGATGCATAGAGCTCTTGAAATAACAGTGTAATTATAATATGCCTCTGTAATTATGATTGCTTCTGCGACGATCTGCACATTATTTTTTGCGGTCGCCAGATCTTATCAATCGCCATTCGACACTATATGCGATGCGCATTCGTTATTTATTGTCTACCGGAAATACATTTACGATTAGATAGTATTTTTTTTGATGTTTACACATATTATTAAGCTACGTTTAATTAATGTTAATAGATATCTAGATATGATCTTGAAGAGTGCAAAGCAATTTTTTTTTATTTTTTTATTTTTTTTTTAAAGCCTTATAAATTGCAATTTTTATTTCTTATTTTTTCCACCTTGATAATCTTACCTTTTAATTGTTGTTATGAAAATTTATTGTACACTGTTTTGTGACACAATGAGACATTCCAAGTTATTTCAAATTAATCCAAAAACAAATTATAAAATAAAAGAGGTTTGAATGATAGATATCAATAAGAAGAGAAGGAAAGACCAGTAAAAAAAAGAGCAGATACAATAATTACAGCGTAATGTACGAATAATATTTAGTTAGAACATATATGTTAAAACATATATAATAATATAAGATTAATCACACACACATATGTTTCCACTTCGGATTCTTATTAATGATATCACAACAATAAAAAGAATGTATAAATAAATACATAAATTCGAGGCGGAATATATAGTAAAAAATGTAAAGTAATCAATTACATATTTTGTTATCATAACCACTTGTTAAGCGTATGGTAACAAAATAATTGCTCTTGGAAATCGACAGCTTATTTCAAATATATTTACGCTAATGTGTACACTAATATACTGTTTCCTTGCGATGTGTAACAGCCTCCTTGACAGTAAATAGATATAATCTAAACATTCATTAAAATACGTTAGAAATACATTAAATATATTCTTTGTCTAATATTTACAATTTTAAATTTATAATATTTAATATATTTATTTTATAATTTTCAATATAATATTATATAATATTTAAAATTAATATTTAAAATATTATTAAATAATATTAAATAATATTAAACATAATTATTAAAAATTAAAAATATTAAATAATAACATTTAACATTTAAAATTTATTTTTATTAGATAGATGAAAGAAGAAAATTTTAATAACGGAAAATACATTATATGTGTATATTAAAACTAAAAAGTTTTTACAAGTTGTTTCGGTTTTGTTAATATATACTTATTTGAATTCTCAAAAAGTATATTTTCTAGATTTTTTTGCAGCGCAACGACTTGATAAAAACTTTTTATTTTTTTACAATATTAATGCAATATTATTAAGTACCTAAATAAAAATTTTTAGATTAAAGAAAATTTTTTTTATGTTACACGAATATTTGCAGATTATATTTTCATGCACAGTGTGCATGAAAACCCGTGTTACGTTCGACGAATTGATTTCAAATTTTGCGTATGAGTTTCTAATAAACCGCATCTGTTAACGAAATCGTTTTTAATCCGAATCCCCATTTTCTGTTATAAACAAAATGGTCTTAAAAAAAAAACGAAACTTTTTTCAATACGCAGTTCCCTATTTTTAAATTTGGAAAAAATGGTTTGGATAGAAAATAGCTATTAATAATTTTAATAAAAAGAAACTTGTATTTTTTATTTCAAATATGAGAGAACGTTTTCATGTACACTGTAAAATTGAAGGAGTTCAACAAATATTCGCATCTTTTAAAAAAGAATTGTTTTTAAGCTGAAAATTTTTATTTAAATAGTTAATAATATTGTAAAAAAAAATTAAAAATTTTTAATAATTGCACTGCAAAAAATTTAGAAAATGTATACATTTTTCAAGGTTTTAAACGGATATTCCTCTTTAAAAAATAATTATGGATAGGATTAAATAAAATAAATATTATAATAAATATCGTGCAGTGCGAAGTTTTATTATTCTAAAATCATCGAGGTTTCCAAACGTGCAAAATATTTCAATATTCTAATAAGTCATGTTGAGTGTTGAGTGATCTAAAGTGATCTAAATCACTTTTATCTATCTTATAAATATAGGCTTCACTATCTCCACATTGGATCTATAAATAAAAATAAATACAAATTAATCTATAACGCTATTTTCAATATCAATATGTTTTTGCTAATTTTGTATATAATTTTTTATAAATGGCATTTTGTTATAAGTTATATATAATCGTCTAAAGTATATAAATAAAGTAGTCTAAAATAAAGTAGATTTAATTCTTTAAACTTCTTTTATCAAATTTAATTTGAGACTAATATTTTAAATATTAGATATTTATTATTAATTAAATATTAGATTATTAATTATTAATAAATTATAATACCATCAATTTTACACGATATAAACTGCTAATAGTCCAGTCGGGTTAGACCAAAATAAGAGCTGAAAATGCTTTAATTTATTCCAGCAATTTTATTTTTCTATTCGTTGGAGGGGATCATTAGTAGTCTAAATCCAAATTTTCGGAATTCCACTCTTGTTGCATCAGCCGCTATCTTGAATTTAAGAATGATTTAATTTTTATTAAATAACTCGTTTATTTTCAACTTTAGACTAAAATGCTAATGACCGAAGTTATAGAGAATTAAATTTCCTACAAGTTTGGTTCTCACCATTTTTAGTCTAAAGTTGAAAATAAGTGAATTATTCAATAAAAATTAAGTCACCTTTAAATTCAAGATAGCTGAAGCAGATTACTAATGACCCTCTCCAACAAATAAAAAAATAAAATTGCTGCAATAATTAATGTAATTTGAAATGCTGTCGACTGGACTATAAATATTTCAAACAATTGATATTACTATTAATGAAGATTTATATATATCAACTATATAATTTTATTAATTGTTTTATTATTATTAACTAATTTTTATATATAGAATAATTATCGAAATAAATGTATAATCTTCTTAAATAATAAATATATATAATAAATAAAATGTCGAGCGACTCATAAATTCGATCGCGCGCCGCAGTTTAAAAAACATTTACCTATAAAGCATAACCTATTCATTTTACCATAATTTTTGTGATCTGATTCTATCATTTTCTTCCCCATTTTTCTCCAAAACCTCCTCCAAAACCAAAACCTATGCTTGCTCCCATGTTTGCTCCTGCTTCTGCTCCTCCTCCTCCTTCTCCTCCTTGATATTCCGATCGTCTCACTAAACTACTACCATGGTCCTTAAAATGATTAGTCATATTATTGACAAATCCGTTCATCATTTCTCCCATGTCTTCAAACAAATATTATAATATATCCGATAGAAATATGAAAGAAATTATTTTTTTTGTTTCAAATTTTGTCGAATAGAAGAGAATTTCATTAAAATAAAGCATAACATATATATTCAAACCATTTAATCGTGCATTTTACTTACATCTTGGAACTTCTGGACCGGCGAAATGGCGAACTGAAAAGGCAATCAAATTTTTTTATTTTACGGATATAATTTTTGTAGAATCTGATTGATATTATAATATAAATAATATTATAATTATTTTCTAATACTAAAAAACTAATAATTTGAATAATCAGTTATAATTATTATGTAAGGTATAGTAAAATTGCATGAATCAAACGTTTTGAATGTTTCAAAAAATATTATAATATTTGGAAAAAAGTAAAAACACATCCACTCTAATATATAAGCTATAAAAATATTTATTCTTACACACGTGCTTTTTTCTTATTATTAGAGTATATTTAAAAAAATTTTATTTTTTATAATTAATTTGCCGTTAATTTATGTTAATACAATACGTATGATTTGCATGTTACTCTGAGATTGTAAATGAATTATCATCGCACATTTCTTACCACCAACGTTGCACAAAATAAAGTAATGAGAAATAGCTTAAGCATTCTGCTTAACTTGATAAACACTGATTCGCAGAAGCCTTTTTTTGCTCTTATATACCTAACCCCATAATCTGTGACGCGTTTACGTGTTCAGATGCGGAAAAAAAGTCCATCGTCGACAGGAAGCAATGCGATTTCGATTGTTATCGCACTTTTTGCGCAATTTATGACAAGATTTCAATGCATAAAGTTCTAAAATAAACAGCAGTGCAATTATAATGTCTTGGGTCTGCGATCTGCATACTATTTTTAGCGATCGCTAGATCTTATCAGTCACAATTTGACACTATATGCGATGCGCATTCATCGTTTATTGTCTATCGGAAATACATTTACGATCAAAATATTTTTTTGAAATGTTTGCGTATTATTATTGCTACGTTTAATTAATTTCAATAAATACCTAGATCATGAAGAGTTCAAAGCATTTTTTTTTTTTTAATTTGAATATATTTTTTTTACGTTTTTTCTCTCAGACGCAATTTTTATTTATTATTTTTATTCATTTTCTGACTTTGATGATATTTTACATTTTAATTGTTGTTATGAAAATTTATTGTAAACTGTTTGCGACACAACGAGAGATTCAAAGTTAATCCAAATTAATCCAAAAATAAATAATAAATAATAAAATTTTAAAAATAAAAGAAGTTTTATATTTATATAATAATACGCGAACATTTCAAAATGATATTATATAATCGTAATTATATTACCGGTAGACAATAAACGACGAATGCGCATCGCATATAATGTCAAATTGCGATCGCTAAAAATAGTGTGCAAATCGTCGCAGAGGCAATAATTACTTTGTTGTTTATTTCAAGAGTTTTATATTAATAATCCTATCAGAAATTACGCAAAAAGTGCGATAACAATCGAAATCGAAATTTCCTGTCAATGACTGTCAATGATGCTGTCAATGATGCATAACTAAATGGTTTAAATATATTTAAGTATACAGGGTGTTCCCGGGTTAAATGATCAAACTTGAAATATGAATTTATAAAGGCAACTTTATTTAGACGTCATATAAAAGTGAAGTATTATATCAAAAATATTTAACCTTACGTATACGTGCATCAATTTTAAAAACTCGAACAACATGAAGAAACGAATCTCGCGTCGACGTATTTCCGCCGAAATATAGGTACGTCTCGGGAAATCTGATATTTTTATCGCTCAATACATTCCGAATGTACGAGAAACTAGTTTAATTTACCGTTTTTATGATCTTAATACAACAACATATGATTTGTATTTTATTCTGAGATATTGTAAATTTGAGATTGTGAATTTCTTACCACCAGCGTCGCGCAAAGTAAAGTAATGAGAATTAGCTTAATCATCATGCTTAGCTTGATGCACTATGCACTGCAGAAGGCTTTTTTGCTCTTATATAAATCCCATATAATCTGTGATGCATTTACGTGACCAAATGCAAAAAAAAAAAAATAACAGTTGTCGATAAGAACACAATTTCGATTGTTATCGCGCTTTTTGCGCAATTTACGACAGAATTTGACGCGTAAGAGACAATTTAGTTGGCAGAAAAACAGAAAGCAGGAAAGCAAATAGATCTTATCAATCATAATTCGACACTATATGCGATGCGCATTTGTTTATTGTCTGCCAATAGTACATTTGCGATTAGATGATATCTTTTTGAAATATTCGCGTATTATTATGCTACGTTTAACTAATTTTAATAAAATACTTAGATATAATCAGCAATGAAGAGTTGAAGCAATTTTTTTAGTAATTATATTAATTATATATTTTTTTAAGCCTTGTCAGTCGTAAATTGTATTTTTTTTAATTTTTCTGACTTTGATGATGTGTTACGTTTTAATTGTCGTTATGAAAATTTATTGTAAATAGTTCTATGATACAACAAGAGTTTCAAAGTTATTTCAAATTAATCCAAAGATATAATTGACAAATAATTAAAATCAACGATATTTAATGTTAAATGTATTAATACATTTAAAATGATTAAATATCAATAACGATAAATATAATATCGTTTCTATCCGCATTTTGCGAATTGTTACAGATCTATTAGAAGATATTACATGAATCAATAAAAATAATGTATTAATAAAGAGCTTATCAACAAGAGTCTATTAATAGTCTGCGTCTATATGTACATACACATATATACAAGACAAATATAAATTTACCAAATTTGAAAAAAAAAATTAAAAACGATTTCCTCATAACTAACTTGATTTACACATGTCCGGATTTATACAACGGCTTATAAATTAGATCAAGAATTGATATCCTATGCTATAATTTCCGAATACAATTTGTTTGCCGAGATCGTAAAACGGTAGCATTATCGTTAATCAGCTGAAATGAATATTTATATTTTACGAGCGATTAATTTGCGAAAGAAAGTCCAAATACTGATGACAGCGAAGCACGGATAAATTAATTAAAAATGTAATAGCAATTAAAAATTTAATAGAATTTAATTCGGTGGAAAAAAACAAGCCAATCTCGTCAAAAAAAAAAAAAAAAAAAAAAAACAAACCAATTATCATGAGCAACTATTCATATCGTGAGTAATTTGCGCTTCGCGGCGAGATAGATGATCAAGATTATCTTCTTCATGACGTTATCGCGCATCCACGGATCGTTCTCTCCGAGGTATTTATTGCCTCGTTTTCTCGCTTTCTCTCTAATTCCCATAGACGCTAGCTTCTAGTTTTCATCTTCTGCACATTCCCTCAATCATCGTCGAAGGATGTCAAGTAAATAGAAAATTAACACAAAATTAAACAAAAACAAGAACGTAATTTTTTTTGCACAACGTGTAAAAAATGACAATAAATTATATTAATATTTTTCTTTTTTTTTGTATTAATTTTGCTCCATCCAAGTAAATTTTGACGATATTAACGTATTAATTTATTAAATTCTAAACTTAATTTTTGCAATCATACTCATGATTTCAAAAATTGGCATTTTACAAAAATGATAGTTCATCATAATTAGGCTATTAAATAATTTCTGACAAAATACGCGTCGTAATGCCAAATCGGTTGATCTTATTACAATTATCGAGCAATGAAATTATATTAATCTTATAGAAAAATTTTGATTTTCCTTCTTGTAAATAAATAACGATTCATAAATTAGCACAAGCAACACGATTTCTCAATATCGATAATATTCTTCAAGGATTACGTTAATCCGACCAAAACTTTGTGGATCGCAAAGTTTAGAATAATTAGAGAGAGAATTTTATTCGCGAGAAAGAAAAGGATATTAAAACGAGGATTTATTACGTCGACAGTAGAAATGCATTAAATTATATGCAAGCACTCACATTTCACATTAATACGGTGGTAATATTTTATACGGATGTAATTACTTGTAACTGTCTTGGGGCTTGGATATTTTCCTAGACACACGTGACCGAAAATAGCAATTAAAAAAGCGCGGACCTACGCATCGTGCGTGCATCGGTCACTAATGACGTCGTTCCGCATTTACAGTTATCGCAGAGTAGTGCAAATGAAAAAGAGAAGAGAATGGAAAGTAATTTATTAATGTATGGCGCGTGCGAGCCGTATACGATCCGGCTAATTAATATATTTTCATGTCTTTTCTAATGATACTTCAGCGCATCTCGGAGTAGTATATCCCGTGATTAATTTTGTAAAAGGATAATTGTTCTCATGGAACTCTAATATTAATTTATATATAATTATTATAGATGTGTATCTCTTATGTGAGTAATATATATATATATATAATATTTTTTTTGATAATATTTATTTTTGTTTTCTATATTAATAATTATTCCCTAGCTTGATATATTGTTTAAATCATAAAAAGTAAATTTTTTCCAATTAAAATTTTATTATTTGGCAATTTTTCGCGACGCAAATCATACTGTGACTTTTTAGATACATAATGAATGTATTGTACAACGAAAGCTTGAGTAACTCTCTTATCTCTTATTTGTTAGTAATAACAGAGGAAGAGAGAAAGAGAAAGTGTCGATCGACATCGGCGTCGCCAAAGTTGCTCTTTCTCTTGCGCGGCGATGATCTCCGCAGTGACTCTAGTCGCTTTGGACCGAGAACGTGAAGCTGTGCGAGAGACGCGGGGGACGCGGAGAACGATGGTACCCTCGTGCTCAGTTTTTCAAGCGTGCCTCGGAAGGGCAGGTAGCCTGATTGCGCAGTATTCCCGCTTTGAAGTGGCACCGCCGATGTTCTCGGGCCATCTCTCGTTACTGCTATGGGATGCGGCGCTCTCTTCTCTATCTTTCTCTTTCTCTCTCTCTCTCTCTTTCTCTCTTTTCCTTTCACCTTTTCTGCGACTCTCGATTGTACGCAAACTCGAATTCTAGATTGTAGTTTTCTGATTATACGATACGCATCTTATTGTTAGAACTCGCGAGTTGATCTTTACAAATTCATTCACTTAGTGCAAAAGCCAACTAATCGATTAGTCTTTTAATTACTTTCTATAAAGACAATAAAAACTTTTTAAATTTTGTAAGAATATAATATATACAAATATATTATAAACATATATACTTTTATTTTCTTTGATTTCTCTTAAATTATGTCCCAGAATTAGAAATTTGAAATAACATAAATAAATATTGCATTACGAAATATGTATGTGCAACGTAGCTAAATATAAAAAAAATCAAACTATTGATTAGCGCCAGTACTTTTTAATTTCTCGCTCCATCATCATAGTCAGAAATAAATCAAAGTAGCCGGAGCTCTCTAATCTCTGATTCCATGATATGCCCGAAGTACAGTCAAAGTTCCTTATTTGTAAAGGATAAGTTTCGCCAAAATCACGAATATAGGATGATATGATGATATAAATGAAAATATAGAAGATGCCAAGAAAATTAAAAAAAAAATGTTATATAATAAAACAGATGATTTTATTTCAAATTAACAATCAAACATATAATTAAACTATACTCAATATGATTGTATAATTTTTGAGATCCATACGTTATTAAAATTACAATAAATTATTTAAATATTATTAGACAGTTGATTGAAAATTAATTTAAAAAAATTGGCAATTTTTTCTTGTTTTGCGATACTTTGCACTTTTTGAATTCAAGCTTATATCCGGCCATTGCTTCTTCTAGTTTTCTTTTAAAAATCAGATTTTTCTCCATTCAGGGATCAATTTTTATGAAGAATTCACAAAGATCGTTTGAGACAGTCTTATTCCTTCATCTAGGTTTTTAAACTTAGTGCCAATTTTTGTATTTAATGGAGTTGTATAGAATAGAAATGAAATTTTGAATACGGAATTTTCTGATGGCGAATAAAAAAAAATGATTACATATTTTTACTCCGCAAATACCGAATAGTAAACTCGCGAATAAGGAGTTTTGACTGTATTTAACAGGATATAAATCTCCACAGTTTTTATCATTCTTCGAATAAGAAACAATTAATTGTTGAAGCTGTATATTTGATTTTTGGCAAATTTTCATCAAATTATACGATTTTTAAGAGAAATATAACAATTAGAACTTCGAAAAGAAAAGAATACATCAATAATTATATAAAGATTCATTTATAAAACTTAAATATATATTTAAAAAGTATAGCTATTTTTTAAGAATACTGCTATATTTTTTTCGAGAAATAAAATACTGTTATATTTTTTAAATATATTTATATTTTAAATATATTTATCATTTATATTTAAATTTGACAAATGTGTGAGTCTTTACACAATTATTTATATTTTCCTTTTATTCCGATATTAAATGCAAACTCTGCAACTCTAATTGTTACATTTCTCTAACACTTTTCGTGTTGATGAGAATTTGATAAAAATTGAATATACAGCGCGAGAGAGAACTTCAACAGTTAATTGTTAATTGTTAATTTTTTATCTCAAGATGGTAAAAAGTGTTAAAACTTATATCTTATGTCCTGCTTCTCAGCAGAATTTCGAGCATACCATGGGACCAGAGATTAGAGAGCTCTGGCCACTATTAATAAGAGACCTTCCTGAATTTAATTAGCTTATTCTAGCATAGTGATAATTTCGATTAGCGTAAAATGGAATATTGCAAGATGGCATAAATTATACATAAAAAAAAATACCAAAAATAATAATTTATAAGAATACAAAATATATACATATATCTCTCTCGCGCGTGAAAAAACAAACGCGATTGCTTCTTGTTCATCTTTTCTTACAAGTACTTTTTCATATCGCGCTCGAGGAAGATGACGACGAAAGTGCATCATCTTGCGCACGTGCGCTTGTTTATTTAAACTTGTACGGGTATATATCCATACAGATTTATATAGATTTATATATATTCAACAGATCCATGTCGTATCGTGGAATCCGCGAGTGGCACTGTGTCGAGGGACGACGCAAGAAGATAACGTGCCCTCCGAACATTCCGGATTCCAGTCGCACCGAAGAATAAACCCTCTTCCCTCTTCGTTTCTTCCACTCCCGCGATTCCATCGTTTTCCTTTATCTCCCTCTTTCTCGCGGTCTTTGGATTTCTTGACTCGTCGGATAATTATGTTCCCCGTCCTTATTCCCCGACTTCGACTCTCCATAAGCGTATCGATCTCGCCACTTCTTTCCTCGCGAATCCTTCTCTTCTCGTGGAAGAATTCCTACTTTGCGTCCTTTCTCGAAATGCCCATTCGACAATGCGCTTTTGTTGCAGTCATTAAAAAAAAATCGAGATTTTCGAAAAATCTTTTCGCAGTCTAAGAGAATTGACGTTCGATTTTTCCGATAACAGAATTCCCCGATGATTAAAGTTTCAAATTATTTGCTACCTTTGTTTGATATTTTTAAACAAACGCGAATATACATTCACGCGAGAGAGGAGAAAATGGCCGTTAATTGCGTGGTGGAAACTTGGCTCCGCGATTAGGCGCGATTGCGTTGAGGCACGAATTTTCAGATTCTCTAGAGAATGTTCATGTCTCTTGGATCAGCTCGGTGCGAGAACCGGGCAATTACATCGGGGAACAATTACAGGTTGGCACATTCTCGCACAGTCCGCCGTCGCGGTTTCTTCTACACCCTGAGATTCCGAAGACGAAGAACGCCTTACGAGGGCAGTTCCTTTCGCGATGCGAATCAGCGAGAGATAGAAACGAGATGGTAAAAGAGAGAAAGAAAGAAAAAGGTGCGAGAGTTTCTTTCGAATTCAATCCGAATACACTTTGAAATCTAATTTTACTTGTTTCCGTAAACTATGAGAAAAAGAAAAGCATATTTATTTGAAAAGAAAACAGTCACTCTGGATCGAAGAAATATCTAGTTAGAGAATAATAAAAAATTTTGTTCATTTCATCAGATATAAAGTATACTAAGAAGATTGAAAGATATATTTCTTAAAAATACTTAAAATCTCTTTGAGATTCTTTTTAAAATTTTCAGTTACAATCATGTAATGATCAACGTAAATTCCGAATCTCGTTCATGTTCCGAATTCATGTATTCTATTATTTTTTAAAACATCTTTTACGAGATTTATTTACAAATTATATTAATGAAGAGATGCAATAATTATTTTTTCGAGATTCGTCCAATTTTAATCGTGCAAGGACGCGTTTGAATTAATTAAAAGAAAAACAAGGCAAAATGGCATTCGAGAGAGTTATCAAGGAACGCTTTCTCGCAGCGCAATAACAATTTATCTTAAGAAATTCTTGGTAAGATTGTAAACGTAACTACTACGATGCTTTTACTGCCACGAATAATAATAACAGTGCTTAAAGTTAACGATTATCACAGCGGACGTCTGTTTTTAAAGATTTATTTTTTACAATCGATTAAACTGATTATCAGCCTAGATAATCCTACACTATTTTCCTTCAACAAGCTGCTCCATTCATACTAATTAATCCATCGAGAACTGCTTTAGATTAGAAGCATTTAAGTCTCGGAATCTCGGTTATCATTTTTACAATTATATGATTTCTCGAAATCGGAAATAAAAAAAAAAAGACTTTATAATAGCCATAAGAGAAGCGTAATCAGAACCTAGTAATTAGACAACATATTAGTTATTATTATCACGGAGAGAAGATTTTACGATATCATTCAAGTACGAAGGTAATATTCTTCGTACGCGATTCGTCGAAATAATTGTCGGGAGAAGCAACGCGCTACGCGAACCGCGAAAATCGCAGAATCTCGTAAGTGCTTTACGACATTGGCGCGCAAAGACACGCACATTTTATGGTATCAACCACGTACATATGTGTCGATATACGCATAAAGACGATTTTTCTAACAGCGCTTTACGACGCTATGTAATCCTTCTCTCTCCCCCTCTTTTCTCTTTCTCTCTCTCTCTCTCTCTCTCTCTCTCTTTCTCTTTCGTCTTGAGCCCGTCGGAAAAAATCTACTTACGAGCACGCACACATATTTAATATCTATCTAACATAACATCCCGTCCAATTATCCGTAATTAGTTTCCACGATTATTCACGCTTCCTGTTATCCCGTTAATCCATCGCTCAAATATCGCCACTGTCCGTTCATCCAATCGATCGATCGATCTACGTGGACTGATATCGCGGAGGCATCTCGCGAGATAACACCAACCTTGAAGTACCGGAGCGACCTTCACGATCAATGTGTAAATCACAAGGAATAAATGTGCGAGGCTCTTTAATGATTTCAAAATAAATTTCATGTGATTTTTTCATTATTACCCCAGATATTGAGAAAAGAAACAAATTTTTTTTTTTTAAAGAATTAAAATAAAATAAAAATGCGATAAATTATAGGTTTTCCGAGACTAATTGATAAGTGCTTAATTTGTAACTTTGCCTGGTTAAAATCTTCTTATCAGCTTTAACATATTTTTATGTGATTTTTAAATTATAATCACACTTTATAAGCACTTGTAAAATGCCGCTGCTAACAGTAAAGAGATTAAAATGATGAATCATTCGTAAAAAGATCAATTTGATTCCGTGCTACCAAGTTTGGCGATGTTAGTTGTACAGTAACACATCGTTCGACGCAGCGTGATTAATTCCATGTCCTTTATTACACGGCTGTTCGCAAATTAATTTTACACTCGATGTAAGTCACTTGACACAGTTGCGTGGAGTCATGTTCGTTAAGATTGGTCAACTCATTGCAATGTAACCGATTCTGTTCTTTTTACTATGATATCATCTTCTATACAGAAGTAGAAAGGATCTTGTTAAATCCGATGATTTTCAATATATCTCGATTTTGCAAATCTTGCGTTAGAGAATCATTTCGTTTTTTTTTTTTTTTCCTCAGATGAACGGGAAATTTCACTTCAGAGTTAATCCGTGTCGTTTCGCAAGATACAGATTTTCATCTTATTATTAATTTACTACATAAGGATGCATTTGTTTTCTAAATATAGTTTTAGGAAACGAAAAATATATCGCTTGATAGTATCAAATCGTGTGTATCAATGACTTGTATCGATTTATCACCGTGTCCACGTGGATGGCTGTCGGGTCGGTTAGGTCGCGATCCGGGGGTCGCGGGGGTCACGCGTCTCGCCGGCGCGATGATTGGCGGAATGCTGCGCCGTTTTACGAGGCTTCGGGGACGAGAACGCAGGCGAAAAAAAGAGAAAAACGAGCGTCGTGAGAGGTGGTTGTCGGGATGATCGGGGAGACGACCGAGGCCTCGAGACGAGTCTCGAACGGGAAGGAGGAGTAGGGGGGAGGGGGGGATGAGGAGAGGAAACGCGCGCGCCGCTGCAGTTATAATTTGATGCAACGCTATAAAGGGGATTACGCGCATAGATGGCTATAATTTTCGTGGAAAATAGCGTGGGATCTCTCTTTCCATTCCTCGCGCGAACGTCCTTATCCTTTCTCGCCTCTCCTCGCGTCTTCCTTTCGCGCGACGGCTCCTTCCCATCCTTCTCCGACTCGTACCTCGACTTCCCCCTCTTGTCGCTTATCTCGGATCTGCAATGATTTAACTCGAGAGAGAGAGAGAGAGAGAGAGAGAGAGATTCCGTTGTATCAATACCCTCGATAATGGTTCTATACATAGAATACACGTCGCGATTATATACATAATATACATATATCTGACTTTATACGGAATTCTGTCAAGAAAATTATTTGTCTTAGCGACAAATGATACTAAAAATTCTTTGATTTCTCGAGTGATTGGTTTTAATGTGGTTTCTATATCTTTTTTTTTTTTGCAAGTTAGGAAATTTTATACATATATTTAATCGTATATAAGAATAATCATTCAAAAATGTTTTTTTTTTATAATATATAATGTAAGAAACATTGTAGTGCATCATGAGAAGGCAAAGTGAGACTTAAAAGTATTATAAATATATATTTTTACTTATATTTGTACTTATATTAAATATTGCAGTAAAATTGAACATCCATTATATTGCTGTGGATGTGAGAAAGTAAAAAGATTAAATGGAAATTTTTCAAAATCTTTCCTGGGTCTTCTTGCGATGTGGGATGAAGGAAAAATTCTGATTTATCCACGCGAAAACATGGGGCGCGCAACGTCAATTTTGCACGTCCATCGGTTTGCTACGGATGATACCCGGGTCTCTCGGGTAATTCGTTATGATCGCTCGCTATTAAAATCCGTTCCAATTAAGGGCTCGGCGCGAAAGTGGCGAAAGCTGCGGGCGAAGGGTCACACACAAGGGTGGAGTGGGACCGGGTCAGAACGATCCTGCCATCAGCGTGGCTTATTTTCGGGGTCAAACCATAAGCGACCTGGAAGCCGCACGCGGAAGGGGGCACGCGAGGCGTGGCGCATAAACAAACCGGCGCGGCGTTTCGCGAACACAACAAATCAAACCGACACCTCGCACCGCCGCTCGGTATAATCAGCTAATTCGCGATAACAACTTAATTCGGGCCTCCGTAGGGCCCCGATCAAACAAAGTGTAAACCACTTAATTTAGCTTAACGACCGGTGTGGTGGGTGCATCGCGCGGAGGGTGCGAGCGCCGCCTGCGCGCACACCGTGCTGTTCGCCGATTGATCGCGGGCCCCTTCGATCGATTATCGGTCCCGTCGTTACACGACGGTAATGATCATTGTCCCGCACATGTGCGCCCCGAACCCGAAATTCGTCTCGTCATCACGGGCGTCTCGCGAATTTCGGCTTCATGATTTTATACTGCACAGCAAAATATGAATTTTTTTAATTGACAGCTGATAAAATAACAACTGATAAAATAATAAAATACAAATATAACGTAATATTAATAAGACAGTTTTTTAACTATATAATTATTTTATTATGTTTCTATTTTATTATTAAAATTTAATTAAATATTATCTATGATGAATAAATAGTGAAAAAAATTGAAGAATTAACTGTATAGAAGAAGAACTTGCTGTATATAGATATAACATTGTAGCGATAACACTTGTTTAGGAGGCAAAGAAAATACGTAACGTTATAAAAGGTCACGTTTACCTACCTTCATCGTGCTTCTTCTGCCTGCTTACAAGAGCTAGCCACTCGTGATATATGACTCGGCGAAGCCGGACGTATTTTCTGCGAGTATTACGAGCGTCAACAGTCTGATGTACTGCAACCCCTCGGTGCTATTGCGCGCGGAATTCTTTTCACTGGCGAAGAGTAGCTTCCATCACGGAAACAACATCTCTAAAAAGGAAAAGACAAATTTTTTGTACAATATTTTTAATTCAATGTATATGCATAGAATTTTTGGAGAAGCCGATTATTATTTGCGCATAATTTATTATACGTGGCCGCGCGAATAATATTTTATCGTACTATTTTTACTCTGTAACACATATAATGATTTATTAATGAACAAGCCTATGAGCTTGCCATTTAAATAGTTGCTTCACGCCGAAATACATTGTGATTAAATTTATGCGAATAATTTAATCTTCATCGTAGATTACATATCCATCGCTGAATAGTCTTCAATGTTAACTTTCGTCGCCAGACGTGATAAATGTATATGAGACATTACATTAAGAGACGCGAATACGCTTCTCTTTTTTCTTATTAATACGAATAAATCGAATTCTGACGGCGTTAAAAACCGACGAAACAGTGATGAAGCGAGCAAGGCTGCAAGGCCGTTGCCCCGACAATGATTTCGCGGGATTGCCGGGCATTAATTAACGCACGGTAGAAATAAAGTGATAACAGTACCTACGTCAGACAATGATTCATGTTTCTAGCATTGCATCCCCGCCCTGCTACACGCTAGATGAGTTATATGTAGTCGCGCAGGGAGGATGACGAGGGGAAAAGAAAGAAAGAACCGGCCGACGATGTAATTATTAACGCCGATCATTAAGGCTTTATTGCGAAAAAAGACAGAGGAGCCGTTCGATAAATTTGCGACAATGTTTCGAAATCAGAAAATAAATGAAGAGCTTATATAAACTCATTTATTATTATCTAATTTTTTTTTTTTTTTTAATTTGCGACAATCTATCAAAATTAGAAATATATAAGCACGAAGAGCTTATATGAATTCATATTATTATCTAAATTCTACGTAAATATTCGACATAAAAATATTGTTAAAAATGCGAATTTTTTAATATTCTCATATTATGATAATGACCTCGATTTTACTTGATATTCCTCGAATAAAAGATATTTTAGTATAGTCCTTATACTTATGATATTAAAAAAATGCGTATTCTATTCGATTCCTATCGAAGGATTAGCAATGGAAATCTCGTTAAAGATGTAAAGACTGTTCTTGTCCCAGTGACTTTTCACTGATTACTTTCGTAATTATCTCTTCGGCCGACGTTATCACGCGCAACGTAGAACTATTATTTGAAAATAAGTACAAGATGTATTTTGTACACACAAAAGAACACACGGCTTTCTCGTTCACGCACCAGCAACATTCCATTTGTTAATTTTCCTCCGTATGTAAAATCGATTAAGGGTATGTCCTGCTCGGTGATTTGCGACGAAAGACAGTGTAAGGTCGGCGTACTCAACTGACGGATTAACTCTTGCGATAACTCCATAATTTATTTCGACGCAGGTGCGCTGTATCTTGTCCGAAACAAGATATATTTTCCTCATACCCCCTTTTTCCCCTCTCTCTCTCTTTCTTTTTCTCTCTCTCATACTTTTCGTTTATTTTCTGCACTTTCTGCATTAGCTTGTCATATCTTTGCAGTTTTATTCCTGAAAGAAAAGACGCACAAAGAGACTTGATTGTTTGTACAATGAAAGCTCGGAGAAATTGTTCAACAATTTTTTAATAATAATTCTACATTAATACACGCATTTACGAAGAACTTACCGAATGAAATATCGATATATATCAATGAGGATCTTGTAAAAGCTTTCCCGCATTTATTAACGGCTCATTCTTCTAAACGCACTTTATTATTTTATCCCTCGAGCAATGAAACTTCCAAGTCGAACAAATGCTTAATTTTTAAATATAAAAAAGAAGAGAATAAGAATAAAATATAATAAGTATATAAAAAAGATATGAAAGAATGAGTGTAATAAAAAAAATAAAAACAGTAAAAAATTGATTCGGGAGATATGATTTTTAAAAGAAATTACATACAATAATCTCTAACAGAGAGAGTATGACGAAGGTAACTCGAGAGGCTATTCAGAAGCATCGCCAAACTATCACTGAAGAGATCATGCATGTCGAATGACGTTGCGAAAAGCGAGCGTCCCGTTATTTGCCAATAATTATTTAGATAAGTCGAGCTGTCATGCTTTCTGCCTGTTAAAGGATATACATAAAATATATGGGCAATTAAGGATAGTTCGAAGGGTGATTAGGGCAACAGCTCAAGTGATTCTCATAGATTATGGATAGGCTGTGTATGCGTGCGCGATGCAAAAGTAATCGCACAACTGATATCCACGACCGTTATTGTCAAAGATGCCGTTACGTCTTTCGTTTCCGAACAAAACCCTATAAATTATCCCTCCCGTAATCTTCGTCAAAAAATATCATTTCATCGAAACGTCATTCGAGAGATTTGATAATATGCTTTTCATACAAGATTAGTTTTACGCGAGACGTTACATAATAGAACTGACAATGAGTCAACACAACAATTCTTTCGTGTAATAGCTTCCGTAATTATTACTCATATAATATAGCAATCACTCGATTAATAGCTTTAGAATAAACATAATGGTAACAATTATTTAGTCATAGAATAAGTGTAGAATTATGAAATGTTTACAAAAACTTAAAAATTCCAAGTTTAAGTTTTGATAATGTATTTTAAAGATATTATAGTCTTTGCTTAAAAAAAAATTTGATTTTTATTTGTTATAATCGTATCATATAAATCTCTTATACATCAAGAGCAAAAAAGACATCTTCGAATTCGCCATTCAAGAGAGAGACTTATCTTTGAATTATATTTATATCAATAACTAACGCGAGAAATTTCTAGCTCTACTAATTATATTGTCACATTGCGGCGCGAAAAAATCTACAACATATCCAGTTATAATAACTCATTAATACGTTCACATCCACGTGTGGTTTGTTGGCGGGTTTAACCGCGATGCCCCGCTGGGGATGGCTTCCTCGGTTTCACGCGGATAAGCCACGCGCGATTAAGAGTATTTACGGTCGTTATACAACGTAACTCGGCAATATTTGTTCGGCGATGCTTGTCCGCGTGTAAATCCACCGACATAGAAGTGGTCGCTTAATTCAGGATCGGAGTAGAAATGCTCGAGTCAAGGTCCGACCATTCCGTCGATTTAAATCAGTCTGAGCCAATTATTTTTATATAAATGCGATAATGACAATCGTGAGATATTATTTTTCGGAAAAAGTTAAATACAATGCGTTAATGAAATTGAATAATAATAACTCATATTAACTTTCGATCAAAGCAAATTAAATGTAAAAAATTTATTAAAAAATTGAGTATACGAAGAGGAAAATTATATAATTTTCTCTTCTTATTTAATGTATCTTTAATTAAATAATTTCCGTCGAAAGCAGATTCTATGATTTCTATGATCTTATTAGATCCTCGCCTCGGTCTTGATATGATTAATAACGATGACTGTTATTGTCAAAGCGCGAGCCACCGCGGAATGGGCGAAGAGACGCATATGACTCGAATGATTTAATCCTGCAACCGGCTGCGGAGCAGCGTGAAATCAGATTTACCGTCGCGTCGCGAGGAACACACGCATCGCGCGCGCGTTTTATTCGCGATTATTCTCCAACATTCGCGATTATTCGCGGCGAAACGAATTGCTCGGTAAACTAATTCGTGTGCGCGGTGGTCCTGAATTTCTTTGCTAGACTCGGGCAAAGAGTAAGAGAGATGGGGACAAAAAAAAACGGAATAATAAGAAAACTGCTACAGATTTTACAAACTCAAAGAGGATTTTCGCGCGCGTATACATAGGTATTTAATCGTGTTTTTCCATTCAGAGTATCAATTCACAATGAGCATTATTATGGAAATGTTTGAAAATTATCTAAAATCGAGCGCGAGGTTTAATTTGATACAACGCTTCTTATCTTTGCGCACAATATTAGTCAATCTTATCATATACATACAACCTAACGAGAGACACAGCTTTCCGGACGAGCTTTCCCCACTTTAAATAACATTCGCGATTGCCATGGCCTCTATGTGAATTCTATATGTGTATATAGTGTGGATATGAAAACCCATAAATTATAGTTAGATCGCAGCATAGACACGTGCTCTCATATACGCATTCTATTCATAATATAACGCCCATAGCACGCTCGCAGCACGCGAAGACCTCTAATCATATCGTTCGCGCTCGACGATCGTCGAGAAGCCAGGCGGAATTAATTCTCTATCTTTGGAAGAGCGCTCGTCACCTCGACCGCACGCTTGGCTGCCTTACTGCGTCCACTGGTCCTTAAACAAACAAAATGTAATATCGCGAGCGCCGAAAGAGAAGAGGCGAGAGAGGCGAGGCGAGAGACGGGATGAGAAGAGGCGGCGAATGAAATGTGTCGGGAATTATGGCAGATCCGTGTGCCGTGTGTATCGTGAATTATCTCAGAAACCACCGTGACGACGGCCCGCCAAATACAAGGAGGACGAAACCGCACGCGGGACGCGTGACGAGACCGAAAAAGGAACGACGAGACGTGAGAGCTCGATGACGATGAATCCCGCGATCGACAGGAACGAAAGAAAGACGAAATAGAAGAAGGTGAAGAAGAAAAAGGGAAAGGAAAAGAGAGAGGCCGAAGGAGATCACGAAAAAAGAAAGAGATTTCTCTTAGTCGCCCTTCGTTCAGGGTGTCGAGTGATACTGCCATATTATTATCCCCTTCTAATGCCGGAGGCAATTCTAGTGCGAGGCGAAGAGCAGTGAGAGATGCCCGGGATGAAAGGAAGAAACGTGCTCGTTGAAATAAGATAGACAACGGCAGCGATGAGGAGTGGGAAGGGAAGGGGAGGACGGAGGCCGCAGGAAGCTGTCAGAAAAATGAAAACGCTCACGAGCGAGATGCACATTGGCAATCGCGAGATCCCTTTCAACGATTGCACGATCGACGCCAGTATTTCTCTCTATTCACCTTGTCGTCGCGCCATCCTTTCTCCCTGGAATTTTTTCATTGGCGAGCTTTGAACGCAGCCTCTAATTTCTGCGCCATCTCAAAAAATTGAATTACTCTAGCATTCGTTATAAATTCAGATGAGAGTATCCATTGTCGGCAGCGTCTGCGAATGTGCGGAGCGGGAGAAGAGGAGGGAGGAAAGAAAGACGGGCCGAGGGGAAGACGTTTTACGCGGCTCTTAGGTGATGAACGGACTCCCAATCTCGAGACCCGTTGTCGTGATTTGCCGCTTAACATAGTAGGATGTGTATGTGTGTGTGTGTGTAAAAAACCCCGAACAATTTCTAGCAGAGCCTTTGTAGGTATTGATTCGTTTGCGTTCCTATAATTATACAAAGTTACTACAGCTACAATAGTAACGTCATTCTCGAGCCTCGGCGCGATGTCGTGATTAAGCGTTTGTGATTGCAGGATGAGAAATTAAGATCACGGAAGCATAGTCATAAACATGCACTATATTTCCTTCAAATTGTGTATATATATATATATATATATTGTATTAATATAATTGGCTTCCGTTTCTATTATCGAACTAAGTGATGTACATGAACGATGGATGATAAGACATTTTTCCAAATCTCATAAAGTTTTAAAGCTGATGTAATCGAAAGGTTCATCCAGACAATATAAAATATTTATTAATAAATATTCATAAATATTTCTTATTATTTATTTTTTTAAATATTATATAAATATTTTATACATATTTTATATACATTTATGCATATTTTATACACAAGAGAAAAAATCATAAAAATTTTATTTGATATTATACTAAAATATGTAGACTAAATATTTATATAGTTATGATATGTAAAAATAAACATTTATAGTAATATTTTGTAATTATATCTCAATATTTTTATAAATATTCTTATGGTATTTAAAAATAATTGATAAATCTTTATGATTTGTTTAATTAAAAAAAAAAATTATAAAATATTTATCAAAATATTTATAAAATATTCAAATAATTATAAATATTTTGTACATATTTTAAATATTGTGTGCTATCTGGACAATGTATATTTTAAACTTTACGACAGAAATTATAAGCACACATGTATGTTTTGCGATGATTAGATTTTTTGGAAATAGAGAAAAGAGAGAAAAGAAACAAAAAAATGAAAGATATTAAAGATAATAAAGAACGAGAGATTCGCTCATAATATCGAACCGAAACTTATCCGCGGAAACCGGATCCGGACTCGACTTGATGTACGATCCGCTCGGAAATGGCTGTCGTCGGAAGGCCGCGTCCCGATAAATCTTCCGGCTTTTTAACCGCGGATGGACTTGTCGTTCGCGTATAAACGCATCGTTTTCATCAATATTTATGTCGCGAGGGAGGTCGGTGGGACCAATTGGGCTAGCTCCGGCGAGACTGGGACGTCGTCGTCTTCGTCGTCGTGGGCAACTTCACCAGAGTCTCACCAAGTCTCGGCGACTCGCGGCTCCGATAATAAAGATATCCATTATGCTCGCTCGTAGCTTTTTCTCCGCGCGGAACGAGCGTTCTGTGTGTTTTGCCGGGTCTCCGTGTCTCTTCCCGGGATGTTTGTACATATGTGCGTGTATGTGTCTGTTGTCTGCCACCGCCATTCGTTCCAGCTTCCGTCGTGCAAGCGCGGTTCGCGATTTACGCACGTCGACGACCTCGCCCGAGAAGACGATTAAAATGCAATTGATGCGACGGAAGCAACGTAATTACAGAAGGACGATGAGGAAATCACGGATGGAACAGGAAATTACATCTTAAAATTAAAATCTGTTGTTAAAATAAAAAGAAAAATCTAAAAATTATAGTTAAAGATAAAATTTTATTTCATTCGTAGCAGACTTTATAACATCAGATTTTTTCACAATTTTATATTTTTAGATAAAATTGAAAAATTTCTGTTTGTTATAATGCTACAAAATTACAAATACATAAATCCTCTTTTTTTAGATCATTGTATCGTGTGTCATATATAAATTAGGAAAATCAAGCGTAAACTAGGTAAATGATAATTTGAACATCATTATGTTAATCCGACATAAAGATCTGGCAATGTGTTTGTTTGCTGCATTTTGTATCTACATTTTACTAAATTATCTCTAGTAGCTAGCCGCGCATTTGATGTTTTCATGCACTTAATCCATTAAGTATTATCGTGACCATACGGTTACAGCAAGCGTTACTGCCGATACATAATTTTCATTCTGGTGGTCTTAATCATAAAAAAAAAAAATTATATATAAATATATATTTTAAATTACTTTTCAATGATAATCTCATCTGTAATGATTTACTAGAAAACGTTTTGCCAGCCATTCAACGTGGCATTAATGTCGGTCAACATAGGTCAGCCCCTTCTTTGGGTGACTATACAATCACGTTGTTCATTGTCCAGAAAAATAATATATAATATGCGCGTATATATTATGTATAAATTCTGAAAAAATCGTATGGTTTGTACGAGACCAACCGTGGCACTTTTGCGATAATAAAAACGTATCATTGTAATAAGCCCAATATATCGATAATTTGTGATTGCTACCGAAAGATCTAAATTGATTGTTAGTATACATAGCCTTTTATTTCCACCATTAATAATTTACATTACAATTCTAAATGATATAATGTTATTAAAGAATCAATAACATTTTGTAAGACAAATTTCAATTATCGGGCGGACATTGCTAAATGTAATACCATCAATGTCAGACGTTAACAATTTTTAATTTAATCTAAAACATAATATAATAATTAAATAAATTAATATAATATAATATATTATTATATTATGTAATATATATTATATAATCTTAATATTTTAATAATATAATTATTAATAACCTTTCTAAAGTAATTTTGACAATTGCATGAAATCTAAATATGTAATTTGATCTCTTTCTCTCTCTCTTTCTTCAGTTTAATTTATTTTTAGTTTTATTTCGTGTCGTTTATAACATAATAATAAATTTCCATATTGTCTGATATATTTTGTAAATATATAAAAATTTTTTATATTAGTCATAAAAGTGTTAATTATTTCGAGTACATATAAGTGTATATACGGATAATTATATCACAAATTATTAGAGCTTATCTCGATATAAAATTACGTGTAGCTAAAGATGCTGCAATAATGATTTTAATTTTATTTAATGCATCGATTAATTCAATATGCCGCGTGATCTTCTCGCTATTTTGATGTTAGAAAAGACCGGTTCCGACGCGTGGCATACATCAAAACTCATCGCCTCGCGCTCGAGAATTATTTAGGGTCTTAATCCTCTTAATTTAATAGCGCGACAAGAACAAGAAGAATATTTCGACGGAAAACGGGGCGGCGTGAGCTGAATGAAGACCATGAACATTAAGGAGGGGTATCATTGATGCCGATTACGATGTTGCCGAGATCGCCTCGGCCGGGAATGTTTTCTTACGTCCGAGTCCCGCGCGGACTCCTTTATTGGATTTAGTCCCCTAATGATTTTTGTCAAACGGTCGCGAGAAAAAAAAGAAAACCGGATCGTGACATTTCTGCATTCGCTGATCGAACTCTGCCTTTGATAATTATCATTCAAATTTTCCATAATTATCGTTCAATCATATATTTGAATTATCATTCAAATTGAAGAGAATTGTATAAATTAACGCGCGCTATCTGATGACATTTTAGCCACCTTGAAAATCATGTCAAAATGGATATAAGTAAGTCTTATTTGTTTTCTTGAATACGAATGTGCGAATCAAACAGAGAACTAGACAGGAAATAAACTGATTATTTAAATACTGTAACTTTTAAGAAAATACGTGCGAAAGTATCTGATTTTTACATCTAGAATAGCTTATTTAATTTATTAACATTTATACATAATATATATGTGTGTGTGTGTATATCATCACTCAATAAATCTCCGGTCTAACTAAGAAAAACAAATTTTTTTTTAGAAATTACGTGGTCTGTCAACAATGTTGCCATATATGTGTCAGACCGGGGACTTATTGAGTGATGTGTTATATATATATATATATATAGATATATATATATATATATATATGGATATAACAAACATATATGTTTTTTCTTTTTGCTCAAGCAATAACAAATTAAACATTGAATACTTCTTTCAATCAAGATTTGTGACACACATATGTATGTATGTATGTTTGTATGTAATGTAGGTATGTATGTATGTATGTATGTATGTATGTATGTATGTATGTATGTATGTATGTATGTGTCTATATATACAGGGTGTTTTGCAAAGATTGTGCCAATGCTCGTGAGCGAGTAGAACACAGTAAACTGAACAGAAAAGTCCTTTACCATTTTGTCCTGTAATGATTAATAGAGGAGTTATTATTGAGTAAAGTTTGGTTAATCATCGCTGATCTTTAGCCGAACGCACGTCGGTGAGCCGCGTTGTAACAGCTGAGCGCTTACGTACACTACCAGGCGCGCGGCTCACTGACGTGCGCCTGGCTAAAGATCGGCGATAATTGACCAGATTTTATTCAATACTAACCCTTTTATTGTAAGTTATAGAAGAAAGTGATAAAGGACTTTTTTGTTCAGTTTACTGTGATCTATTCGCTCAGGAGCGTTGACACAATCCTTGCAGGATGCCCTGAATATTTACATATACATATACATACATACATACATATATATATATATATATATATATATATATATATGTATATGTATGTATGTATGTATATATATATGTATACACACATATATATATATATGTATATATTTAAAGCTCGAAATATCCAGGCATTTATTCTCTCGTCTGTTATTTATATAGTGTATAAGTAAGCATCGATTCTGCTCTTTGTGTCATAATATTATCATTTTCAATAGATTACTGATTTATTTAAAAAAATAACAAAAAAAAATCAAAAAATATAATAATCATAAATATATATTCTTATAATATGCGATAAACGCGTCAATTTGTAGAATGTCATATATTATTTTAGGGCTGATCTATTTATCTATGATCAATTGGCATAGCTATTGTTTAAATTTAGAAATTTATGAATACGATGTACTTTTATTATAAAAAATATTCAGAAGTTTTTGCTCGTATGAAACGGATAACAAGTACTTGTGTCAAAATAATTTGTCATATTATTCGATCCCTTTTTCGAGCTTTAATGCATGTTTCTTATTTAATAATGCAAATCGATACAATTTGATTCTTACAGTCATTTTGATCAAAATCCTGATTGATGTAATCGTTGATTAATATGTAGAATGTAAAATAAAAAGCAAAATTTTTATTATATATGATAATTATATCACAAATTTTGTCTCAAATGTTGATCATTCTGCAAGTTAATCAATAATTTGATTAATCGGTGTTTGGTCGAAGTGACTATAAGAATCAAATTGTATTGATTTATGTTATTAAATGGGAGAAGAAAAAGCATCTAATATACCTGTAGGTGTCGGGAATCAATCGCATCACTTGTCGTGTGTAAGTAGAGCAAATAGAAGAAAAGTCCTATGCCATTTTTTTCTATAACGCTTAATAAAAGAGTTATTAATGAGAGAAGTTTGACTAAAAATCGATGATGATAGGGCAGACTTTACTCAATAATAACTCTTTTACTAAGCGTTATAGAAAAATATGGTACAGGACTTTTCTCCTCAGTTTTATCTACTCTATCACATGACGGGTGATGCAATTGACTCCGGACACTCTGTATACATACAGTAGAGTCTCCTTTAATTTTATGCCATTAACTTTAATACTTCTTTGTATATACATACTTTCACGAATACTAATATTATGTTTCCTCCATGCCATAATGGACAAATCATGTGATGGCAGATCATGTGATAGCTTCGTTTTTATGTTCAAAAATTTTCCGCTTTTATCTTCCCAAAGGGCCAAAATTGATGAGACTACTGTATGTGTGTGTACGTATGGAAATAACACGGGGAAAAAGTAATGGAATATTCTGATATTTAAGAAATTATGAATTTAAAAAAATATATATATAAACTGTAGACCAGAGTAAGGGGGAGATTTTAAGTCATCCATTATATGATAATGTTAATGTGATATTAGATAGCGTGTATTGTCAAGATAAGGTCATCTTAAAATTTTTTAATGAAAATCCTCATTTTTTACTAGAAATTTTTATGTAGTTTATATCAAGATGTTTTAAAATTGTATTAAATCTTCTTTTGCTGAAAACTTTCTGAGTTATAAACTGTTGAATTTTTACGATGCCGCCGATATTGGCATAGACATATATATATATATATATATATATATATATATATATATACACCAACATTCGATCTCTAGAATGAAACCGACAAGTTGACAGAAAAACTATTTGGGTCATCTTTGAGTAGTCTCTCTTTTTTTTCTAAGGCACCGCGATAGTCAATTTAAAATTAATCAGTATTGATTCCTAATTAGCCAAGTCTGTTTAGATATATCTTGCCAAATGCCTGCTACAAATTACTTTCAGCAAAGAGACTACAAATTTGGTATTGGAACTGTTATTATTGATTAAGTCGGCAAATTGGCATCAGAAATCGAGTACAATCCGCGCGTGCGCTATTTAGTGGCAAATTGATAACAGAAATTGATAACAGATTGAGAAGAATTTGTATTTTTTTAATTATTTAAAAGTAATGTATAGATTGGTATTTAAAGGCTTTTAATATTCGATAGTTCCTTCACTTCTATTCAAATTTTTATTACAAATTAATATAAAGCAAGGTGCAATTACTAATATAAGAGAAATAATATAAGAGAAAACGTCTCGATTTAACTCCAAAAATTTCTATACTAAAAATTTTTGTATATTTTCTAAAATCCAGTTTTAAAAATATCAGAGTATTTCATTATTTTTTTAAATCGTGTATATATATACACATACAAGCGCATGTACATATAACAAGATATCTCAAATCTATCGGATATTTTTTTAATAAGATATTCTGACTAATTTGAAGACAATTTTTTTTCAAGAAAATATTGAGGCATTAATTTCCAAGTTATAAGTGATTGATAAAAAGAAGAGCTTTTTGTAAGTAATTTTGAAAGATTAATCAACTACTTTCTTCAGCTAATTTTAGAAATTTAATTTAATAAAATTTTAATTTAAAGCTTAGTTACAAAGCTATCTGAGATGGCAAAAACAGGAAGCTTGCAAAAAATGATATCCCTTGACGTTTCCTTGATGAGAAAAAATCATTCTAAAATTATTTTTAAATTAGGCAAAAAATCTATTATTAAAAGAAAATTTGATCATTTTGGGACATTTTTGTATGCATGCGTGTGTGTATATGTGCGTATATATCTGTGTATATATGAATACCCTTTTCTATTTTTTAAACTAAGGATAACAGAAGCAACAGTTTATCAATCAAACATCTTGTATGTGCATGTATATGTATACACTATACACACATATATATGCACAAATTATTTTTTAAATACATATAATCATGTAATATTTCGTATGTGACATTAGAAAATTGATAGTTTATTATTTTTATTAAGATATAAATTTTGCCATTAAATTTATAATATTTAATTTTTATTGATACATATCTTTTATATATAAAAAGAATAAAAATGCAAATATTACGTAATCTTTTTAAATTAACATCTCTTTAAATTAACTTAAAAGTTTCTTAAAATAGTGTTTTTTTTATATATATTGTTTTTTAATTCAGAAAATATATATACTATTAAATAGTTTTAATAATAGTATCTTTAATAATTTTCACATACTATAAATATCTCTTGCATGTTTTGAAAATTTTTCACTATTTTCCTACGCATATTTTGTCTTATGCGCATGATAAATTAATTTGAATGTGTGAGATACTTATTGAATATTTCCAGATTTTATATATGATAGTTTTTTTAATTATAATCTTTATTTTTATGATTTTTATGAAAATTTCTTTTATTACATTTTTTATATTCTTATTACAATAATGCGACATAAGAAAGGCAAATTAACTTAAAATTTAGTAATAAATTTAGTATATAAATTTTTTAATATACAACACAATACATTCTCTGTTCTCAAAAAATATTAAATTTTTCTTATATCAAAACAATGAATAAAATTATATTTAAGTAAAAATTTATAAAAAATTATGTTACAAGAATATATAAATTATTTTTGCTTTGCTAAAGTACTTTATTAAATTGTTTTATAAAATTGTAGAAAGAAGGTATTCAAATTAGATCAACTCAATGTAAAGTTAACTTGACTATAGTAACATTTATTTGCCATTTAATATAATATTTTTGGTCCCAATTTTTAATTTTAGAATAACTGAATAATATTGTGTATGTATGTGTGAATACATAATGTACGCTAGATGTGTGCATAGCATAATACAAATTGTTGCCTTACCAGTATTGTCTTCTGTGTGACATCTGTTTTTTTTTTGTTTTTAACAAAAAAGTTAATTGCATGTATATATCTGTTTTGTATTCTTGTTTGGTGCTCTGAAATTACAATGACAATTATTTTGTGGCATTGCACGGAGTTTAACATGCATTACCAGGAATTTTTATATAATTCTTCTATCTTATTTCTGTTTTTATGAGTTTTTATGAGCGTGTATATATTTCGCATACTTTGTGCAATGCATCATCAATTCAAAAATCTGTTTACAGCTCTCAAGGAAATAGGTAAGCCGCGATAATGAATGGTGAATGCAACAGTTGTAGAGTCTCATATGTAGTCCTATATATTTTTTTCTTTTTTATGTGAATGCTTTTTTAATACCAAATTTAAATTCATATTGCGAGATTATCGAAAATGAATTTTCTCCAATGCGAAAATATAAATCTTTCTATATTTTTTATAACTAAATTTAATAAATAACGAAATTTATAACTTTTTTTTTACTATATATTATTATATATTAAATATATCTTTGAATCTATACTACTAATAAAAATATAAATTTTTTCTCTTTTTTTTCTTTTTTTTTTTTTTTTCTTTGAAGTTAAATAAAGGGCAATATGAGCCGTTAGGCACAGATGCGCGTGTTAAAAAAATACATTTTAAGATTACTAATCAAACGTTTAATTCTATTATTGCGCCTAGCAATCGCATAACAGTGTGGGTTGTTTCTTCTCGCCGCATGTTTATACTTACGTAGTTTGGCAGATTTAAAAAAATTAATTTTTTATTAATTATTGCGAAAATTGCAAAACGGTAAATGATTTTCCTACTCGATTTAACTCGCTCTACTTGCATATGCGAGGAGATATGAGAGATTATTATCGAACTTTATATATATTTCTTTTATTCTTACGTAGTAACAGTTGTAGTTATCTATGGAAATGTATTTTTTGCGAATCGGAAGTGTGAGTTATGTAAATTAAATAAATAGACAAGATTCTTATTTTTCGAATTTTCTACTTGTAAGCTTTATTTCTAATTTTTTAAGAATGTCATTATTTCGATAAATCATTAAAAAATGAGGAATAGATATACAAATAGATAATTCAGAATAGGAGAATCTATTGTCTAATTTCCAAAAACGATTCCACAGATTCAAACTCGTAAATAATAATAAAAAAAAAAATAAAATAAATAACTGTAAACTATGCAATCAGTCCATTACTATTAATCAGCTGTTCTCATATTCAATTATTATCAACAAGAAAGGAAATTGATAGATGAGAGGAAAACCTTAACATTATTTATTCCCAAAAATTGTCAACTAATCAAACTTTTGCCGCTAATAAGATTAAAATTAGTCATTGCTAACAATTAGTGACAATTAGTTTTCTTTCAATCAATAGCAACTACTGCTCAATTAGTTCAGTTATTCCAATATTCGATTCAGAAAAACTTAAATGTAAGTTTCAAAGTAATTCCGCTATAAAGAAAAATACTGTGAATGGCATTATGAGAGGTGCATTTTGAGTATTTTTTTGTATGAATATCTGTGCTTAACAATTTGTATTTATCTTTACTCTATATTTTGTTTATAGCAAAACATTAAATTAACAATTAAAAAATTAGATTATTTTTCTAAATTTGATAACAAACATTTGAAATACTTTATGTATTTATTTTAATTAAATTATATTTGAATGTTTTATAGTCAGATTTTATTTGGAGTATATGGAGTTTTCGAATAATCTTACAATTTTCTTTTTCAAAAAATATGATGGTGATAGGATAATCAATACAGTTGTCCGTGCGATACTGTATTATATAATTATAACTGACAATGCATTTGTGTATTATAATGCAATTGTGTCCTTTGTTTATTGAACAATATTTTTTTTTCACACGAGTTATTTTACTTCCAATATACGATTAAATTTGTTTTTGTTTTTCTTTCTCTTTTGTTTTGGTTAATTATTGGCATTTTCAAAATTATCTTTTCCCGGCATGCCTTTTTTATAATATTGAAATAGTATTATTTTTTAGTAAGCTGCTAATTGGATATATCGTGGCTAAATTTGGGTCTATTTGTAATGTGTGTTTTTATAGATTATGATTACGACTATTACGGTTATGGGGATTATCGAGGTGGCTACAGTGATCCCTATTACGATGACTATTATCGATACGAAGATTACTATTTCGATTATGCACCGCCTCCGCCGCCTGCCAGAGGGAGAGGCAGGCAGCCTCAACCGGTGGGTCGCCTTTTTTCATGGTTCTAAAAATGTCATTTTTGTTTCTGAAATTATGTATAATTATTTATATATATATATATATTAGCGGTAGTTTGACTGTGGCACAGTGTTCGCGGATTCTCCTAATGTTATACATGTTTCCAATTTACTTTTGTCCAGATCACTCTTTGCCTATATATTTTCTTCCTGAGCGTGCAAATTAATGCTGACTAACTTGCTATGCGATAGTTTATTATGATTATAATTAATATACGAAGGAATTATACATTTTAATGTATATTGATTTCATAATATTGTTAAATGCACCGCATTCACAGTATACGAATGATAGCACTCATTCCGAATTTTAGAATTTTACAATAAATTTTGAGAAGAGAAAGAGAGAGAGAGAGAGAGAGAGAACGAGTGAGTGAACGAATGAAAGAGCGAGTGAGAGAGCAAATGAGGGAATGAAGTGAGCGAGTGAGTGAATACGAATGAATTGCTGTTTAAAGTACACTGTGATGCATTGTATTTATATAGAAATCCACACTTATCCGCACGCATGTAAACACACGCACGCACAAATTCTAATATGTATGCTATACTGATTAACGCCAACGCTTTAGTACTAAAATTAAACCCTTTAATCCGAACACGTTGCCACTTTCAAATTGCTTGCAAATCATATCTGAGCCATGGTAGACCCATTCTAAATTTTCAAGCAAGATACAGCCGGGAAAAGCAATTTATCAATCAAAAAAAAAAAAAAAGAAAAGAGAAAAACATGTAGAATAAAAATTAAAATTTAAAATTACCCGAAAATTCTCTGAAGGAAGAAGATAGCACATTTTTATGTTGTTGCAGGATTTCCTAATCTTACTTTTCTCTCACTGCTACTCTAGCACAATTTCAGGAAAACTCCAGACGTAGGAAGAAAGCAGCGTACAGGACTTTTTTTCTCACTTAATCATTCACACAAACACAGATATACATATACATACATATATATATATATATATGTGTGTGTGTGTGTGTATGTGTGTGTTGTGTGTGTGTTGTGTGTGTGCGCCCGTATACGAGCAATTCACTGTTTTTTCTTCCTGTAGAGCGACGTTGCGTCTCGTGGCTCGGATATGATATACTTTTTCAATATCAAGTTACAGGGTTATCCAAATATGACGTAGGAGAGTGTATGGGTGCAAGGCGCAAAATTTTTTTACCGTTTTACTTTTATTATATTTTTACATTGCGATCAACTTTCTCTCTTGTTAATATTTCATTATTATCATACACACTATATATTTAGTTTTATTATATGTTATATCCAACACTGTTATTTTTCCCGTGCCATGATATGATATATATGACGTATTTAGTCGTCGCTTTAGAGGAAAGACAAACAAAAAAAATCTTTTTCAAATTATTAAAATGTTCTTTAAACATTATCTTGTATCTTGTTTCGACAATTCGCTTTTTTATAATTTATTTTTGACATATTGCCGATTATCTTCAATGATAATTTTCGTTTTTTTAGAAAGTATATGTATAATAGATTAATTTTTTTTTAAATATATTTTTAACGATCTATATTTTTATGTTGTCTCAAACTTGCACAATGTGGTTTTATCAACAATACATTAATACATTCTTTCTGTATGAGTTCTACGATTTTTTCTCGTGATTTTTTATTAAATTATCTTTATCTTTTTTACTTTATTAATATATCCGTAGTATTATTTTTTTTCTAGAAAAAATTGCAATAATTTTTTTCTTATTTAAACAAATTTTGTCAAATTTATCATTTAAATTTGAATATAAAAAATGTAAATTATAATATGAGATATCTGATTTGGCATGACTATTCAAAATATCTGTTGTTTTTAATAATACAGGAAGATCTTTTAAAAAGAAATACGGTTTGTGAAAGAAATATATTTTGATTTAAAATCAATTTCAACAATAAATAATGAAATTATATATTTATTATTAACATGAGGTTGTGGCAGACATCGAAAAAAATTCTCTAATTATAAGATATAACATATTGTACAAATAATCTTGAATACGAAATTAATTTAAAACAGTTTTTCTCAAGGGATTTTAATAATTTTACGAAATTAATAAATTCATTATTACTTTTTATTAATTTGCTATTTATTTAAAAATTTAAATGACTACTTACATTAATGCGTTTCTCTATTTGATAAATAAATGATTTGTTTATTCTTTGCATAATCTTTTCTCCGTGATACTGATTAGTTTTTTCGCTGTGCTTATTTCGAGCAGTTATTGCCAAAATCGCGTATTTTGACAGTTCGAAGAAAGTTAATAGTAATATGATTTTTTTAGTTTAATACATTGCTTTTAAAGAGTAATGAAAATTGTAATATATATTTTTGTCGACTTTGCAACAATATGTTGAATAGCGGTTATTGCAGAAATCGTGTATTTTAACAGAGTTTAAATTTTTAGGAGCTTTAATTGAATAATTCTAATTTATTTGTGTTAGGTATAAATTTTAAATCAAATTTGTCTTGGAAACATGGAAAAATTTATAACAAGCTTATTTTGAATCAATTGTTTTAAAGTATATAATTACGTAGATTAAATGGCAATATATTTTAATAATATGGTGATTGATATATTTTTATTTCATATTTTCATTTCATTTTATTTCATACTATAAATTTTATACTATAATCAGCAAAAATATATATATATATTTTTTTTTTATAATTTTGAAGTTTATTAAATAATATTTTATTTTAAGAAAAAATAAAAGGTATGTGTAACATGCTTTGTAATATTTTAGTCATTAAAAACAACAAAGGTGTTTTGGATTATCACGTTAGACGAGATATATATCTGATTCAATATTTTGGAAGTATTTATTGCTTTTTTGTACAAGTATTATTAAATGTACAAAATAACAATCGCGTATGCATCATTATTTCTTTTTTTAATTCAATATTTTATAGAAGTATGGAGTGTGCAGAGAGTACAGATATATTCGTATAATACAGATATTATTATTATATTTATATATGATTGTTTTATATTTATATAGATAAATAATTATTTAATCCGCGCGTGAAACATGCTATACACACACACATACCTACGCATTTACATACACACATACGCATACCCACACGCGCGTGTGCATGTACATATAACTCAACTGTTATGATTTGCCTAAAACAGGAGGAAAAGTTCGTCGCAAGTTATAAGTAACAATGTCTGAATTGAGAGACGATGTCATGTGAATATAATTTATTCACAAATGATTTATTGTACATGTATTACTTAATTAATTATGTTTTATTACATTTGAAAATTATTGTGAATTGTGTATAGGTGTGATAAAGACCACGAAGATAGATGACGGAATAGAGAGGATTGTGTCCCTCGTATATAGCACCAGTAAACACATCTCACAACTCTTGCTTTGGCTCTCGCCGTTCCCACACCCATGTATATAAAATAATATCATAGCTTTCGTGCTTAAACCAGATTTTTTTTGATCGCTTAATAATGTGTTGCGCCACTTATTTATATAATATGCCTTTTGGTTGAATTTTGTTTTAGCTACCAGTGCAATAGCTTGTGTCGCTTAAAAGTTCCTACGCCAACCAATCAGTTCGCTTTTCGCTTTACTACATTGGATAACTCTGCTAACTCCTACTGCTGTATGTAAAAACGTGGTTAGTAAAGATTTGGTTATAGGATCTATCTCGTCTGCCGCGTTCTTCCTTTCCGCTTTCTTTTTTTTCGCTTTATTTTTTTCGCTTTATCTTTTTTTTTTGTTCTTTTTTTGTCCTTTTTCTCTCTTTTTTCCTTCCTTTTCCTTTATTCATTATACTTTTTTTTCTCTGTTACTAATCTCTTATGCTATGTTCATGATGTATATATAAAAACCTTGTATGTACATATATGTACATCTCTAAAATGTGAAATATATGTGTAGAAAATTTTCCGATCAGATATATCGACTAATTTTTTTATTTTTATGATACGTTAATACACGTTAATATACTCATTAACTACGTCTTTAAGGGCCACTACTGCGAAATATAATCCTAATTACATATAGGACAGAGGAAATAATAAGAAAAGAATGAAAGATAATTTTGAAACGCAGATATATGCAAACAATTATGTAATTAGATAGGGTAACAGTTTGGGTGTGTGTTTATTGGTCAGGCTGGTCGTGGCCGTGGAGTAGTGCCACGTGGCCGAATCGGTGGCCCGCAAGCCCGTGGGCCAGTCAGGGGGGGACGCAACCCCGCAGCTTCAGGGGTCCGTGGGGTCCAGCGGCTGGCCGCTCGTGGGGGGGTCCGCGCCAAGGGAAGTTTACCAGGTGAGGATGGTCTGTATCTCCACAATAAATCATCTTTTACACTGTTTACATTTAATTCCCATTACATTTACACACACACACACATATATACATATATACATATACACATGTTTGCTATTCTGAATTTATTATAAAACATTTTACGTTTGAAAGTTGCTTTAACATCATTGTATAACTATCATTGTGTAAAAATTCGATGTATTGTATATTAATAACGGAATTATTAAAATATTAATGAAGATCGTCAGAAGATATAAAAATAAATCATTATTAGATCATTATTAAATAAAATATAAGCATCAGTTATTCAAGTATTAGGTCTATATATATTATTTAATTTAATTTTATATATATTTTTAAATTTTTTGTAAATTTTTATATATATTTTTAGGGAATTGATGATATAATTAAAAATGTTGAATCTCTTTCTTTTGCGATGTTATATACAGAGTGTTTGTGACAATATCTATGAATGATATCGCATCTACAATAGATTGAAAAAATGAAGGTAGAATTGCCTTATTATTACTTTAAATAATCTAGAGAAAAAAAATTTTTAATAAATTTTTCTAGTAAAATATCAAGATCATTTTGAGTTTTTAAAATAATATATTTTTTTATATAATTTCATAATTATTTTGCATAAATCTCTTGATGGACATATGTTCTATGTATAATTCATATGAATATATTACAGAGAAAAATGTTAAACAGAATTATTAAAAAATAAATATTAATAGTTTGGAAGATATTCCATAACATATTTTAATATATTGTGATACAAAATATGACATTTTATTGAACTATTAATTTTTTTATTAACTCTACCTAAAACTTTTATGTGGGGAATGATTCGAAGAATCAATTTATTTAAAAAGTAAAGTAAGGGATTATTTAACAAAAAACTCAAGATAACATTTAAAACATAAATTTTTTGTCAAAAAAAAATTAATTTTTCATATTTTGTTTTATTACTGTTATTTGCTAATTTAAAATAGATAATTTTATATACATATTTTAATTTATCGCAATACTTACACACACACACACAACACACACACACACATACATACATATATATATAAAAGAGTCGTGGACATTACATGATAAACACTCTGTATATAGTACAAATGTAAGTTCAACTTTTTGTTAATAATACAACTTTTTGTTAATAATAAAATTTTTTTGATAGCTTGCTTGACTCTTTTAGTAGTAATTATGTTTATAAGAAAATTTATTAAATTTTTTTGACAAATATAACTTTTTTTTTTGCTATTACTATATTGCTATTATAGTATTAGCTATTACAGATCGCAATATCGCATCACACGTAATGTTCTATGAATTTTTTTAATTACTTTAAACAATACTCTTTGCTAAGCAGCTTTCTATTAGATATCTGCTTCTGTTCTGCGATAAGTTTCTCTGCTCTGTCTCTGTTTCGTAAAAATAAAATAAATATAAAATTAAAAAAAAATCTATTGAACACAACATCTAAACAGTATTTCTAAGCACCGGAATTATTCTCTGGATAATTTTTTTTTTATGGTCGATAATAATATCAATTTCTTTTGCATTTTTACAAAAATAAAATATTCGGTTATTACATGTACGTAATGTTGATGATATATATATATGTGTGTAGAACGTTTATCCCCCTTGTTTTTCTGTTAACTAAAATGCAAAAGTAATAGATGTGCAATTCATTACTACAAAAAGGAGTGATACATTGAATTTGTTATGATCACTAGGTAAAATCTTTTATATTCGAGATATTTAATTATATATTCTTATTCTCTTTTTACAGATTTACTAATGATAGATATTTTCAGTCATCCTGAGGTTTTTTGAGTGTTTATTATTTAAATATAATAATTAGTTTATCATGATTGCACATTCCTTTACATTATCACAGATTTTTCACGAATTATTCATCTTACAGTAAACGATCCAATCCACCTTTCAACCAAGGTACCCGAGTCCCATCTACTTTATTGTAACAGAGCAGTAGGTTAGTCTCCCCTTTTTATGACAGTATTTGCTCAAAGATTTTGCAATCTTATACGAAATAGAATATATTGAATAATTTGTATTTTATTTAATTTTTTATGAATCTGAGCTTGCGATTATATTACTATTCGACCACATATCTTTTGAACACATCACCATATACTCACACAAGAAACTACAAGAAACTCTAAAAATCTCTCTTTTATCTCCCTATATATAATATTTTCCAACTGTCACACACGAACAATGATAAAAAGGATATCATTTGATCTAATATTAATGTTTAAAAAATTTTTTTGCACATGAATATTTATTTTATCACGATGGATATCTTTTACAGCAGGTAAACGAAAATTTGACGGGGGTCACCAGAACCAGGGGGAATCTAAGCGTCGCTTCCAGAGCAACTGGGGAAACCAGCCCCTCGCCCAACAACCACTGGGCAATGCATACGGATTGGCGAGTGTGAATGGTGGCAGTGGTGGTGGTGGCGGTGACATAAGTTTCGGAAATAGAGCTGGCGCGCTCGGCGGTGTTTCTGGTGATGATCACGAATGGTATCAAGACTCTTACCAGTCATGGAGCTAACTTCTGCAAGTTTGTGATAAAAAAATACGCACGCACGAACAAATGCATGATAGACCGAAGCGAGAAAGAGAAAGTAGAGGAAAAGAGAAGAAGTTAACATCAAAAAGGGGAGTGTATGTATACATGAGTGTGTGCGCGCGAGAGAGAGAAGGGGAAAGAAATTTTATAGACGGAAAGAAGGAAAGATCATCCATTTATATTATTATCGCTCTTAATCAATTCGAGTAATTGTAAATGTTTTTTCATATTAATAATACGCAGCAACTGTACTCTGCGCCACCACCATCGCCCGCTGTTGTTGTGATTATGTACAGTGATGTGCCACTGAGACTAATTATTACATCGGAGTGTGACTGCCCACTCACCCCGTACTATTATTATTATGATGATAATACTAATCTAAGTACCACTACTGCATTGTCACATTGTTTACTGCCAAGTGATGAAGATCAGTGATGTTGACATAAGGATTGTGATGGCTTGTATTAGTTAAGAGAACTCATGGAAGCCTGCGGTTTAATACATGATGCTGTTATGAATCTACGTGACGAAGCGTGTGTGTTAGATAAGCTGTGAAATGAAATAGGTAGCAGGAAAGAAAATAAAAGTGTTAGGGAACAAAAGAGAGATAGAGCAGACAGAAATTTCCAAGATTGAAGAAGTAAGAAATGTAGTAGGTACGTTAGGCAAGCAGAGAAGGCACAGGGCGAGAATGCGATATTTTAGCGAGCATGCGAGATGGATGAGCGTCTAAGACGTGTATTTGCAAGAAATGGAGAAAGGGAGTTTTCTTTAAGCGGAATGTGTCTTTGTATGTGTATGTGTGCGTGGAGCGTGCCAAGTGCGCCACAAGACCTTCTATTGTTGGTCTATAAACGTGTACAGTCAGTGAAACTATTATTATTAAGAGTCAGGCAAAGTTTCGCGAAAGTAGCGAGTGGTAAAACGTTGCAAGACAACGGTTTTGCGAATGTCTCCCAGATTAAGTTTGGTTACAGTCAGGCAAGGATTTTATTAAATAAGACAAAAAAAAGGGGAAAAATAGAATATTGCTCACTATCGTAAAGAAATCTGCTTGTACAGTAAATTTTTCAATGACAGTATCCAAGTAGTCAAGACAAATTCAGATTCAAATCATAATATATATTTATTTGTTGAAGTGTTTCTTTTTTATAAGTGAAAAATTAAAAATTGTTCGTTGAAAGTAAATATCGAAGGTGAGTCTATTACCTTTGAAGGAGAAGTAAAGAAAGAGTGTATTGTTTTTTCTAAATTTTATGTAAAAAGTAAATTTGTTTTTTTGTATTCTCTTTTACAAAAATAAGAGAGGAAACATTTTTAAAGATGACTGACTATGAATTTGATAATGATAGTCACGGATTGAAATAGGAAGTAAAATCTAATGTTTACAAATGCATGAACACATACAGCACACATTTTGAGTGTTGACTTGTTGTTATTGTTAGCCTGTTAGTTAATTAGTAAGAGTTGTAAGTGCGGGCTGTAGTTGGTCCCTGTCCCTGGAGCCCAGACACCCCCTGTTCTGGATGATTATTTGAAAAAGGAAAGAAAAAAAGAAAATATATGCAAATAATTTGTATTTTACACGCACCCCTGGAATATGAAAACAAATACGACATAAAGATGAAAAAAAAGAAAAAAAAGATATTGTAATAACGGAATAACTGCATATCAGTCTCCTGTTTATTGTAACACACACCAAACGAGACGATAATCGCATATATAACAATATATTGGCTCTAAATCGGATTTGATATAATAGTAGAATTGGCGGATATATATATATGTAATACAATATGGAGTCTGATTCTACATCAAACGATTATGCCATAGAGACCGACCAATCACGAATATAAAAGATCGCATATACATCACATTGTAACATGGAATCATTATATAATTTACAGGCTGACACAATATCAAAAAAAAAAAAAAAAAAAAAAAAATACGAAATCATAGATGCATTACAGACATAATGTCTAGATGACGATTGTTTTCCCAATTTATTATGAGCATTTTGTTAATTTTTATTCATGTTTTACTTAAGTCTAATTCTTTGTCATCGATACTGTTTTACTAATAGCGATGAATTTAATTCATCTGGAAGTAATGATTAGACGAGAGAAAAATTCCCTGTTTTTATTGCGATCATTGTTTAAGTCTTGTCCCCAATCATTGCGATCATTGTTTCGAAAAAAAAGCAAAAAGAAAAAAAATCCGAACAACTTGCGAAATCGCGGTTTGTATTGGTGATCTATCTTTTCATTCCTCTCGTGCCCCCTTTTTCACCGCCCCTTTTTACTGATTATTCGCTTACCATATTTTATATATCTTTATCTACCTACTCTACTTACCTACACACCCTATTTATGAAAAGCATAATATCGAGGGTATAATAATATTAATATTAACAATATGATAAGAATGATATTGCTAATCATAATTGAGTGGGTTTTTGTGACACACATGATAATATTCCAACATAATAAAAAAAAAGCCTGGTTTCTTCTGTGCAAAAAAAATTGTAATTAATAAAAAGGAATAATAAGAACATGATAGAGAAAAAAATAAAGGAAAAAAATAAAGAAAGCAAAAAGATATGTTATATATATTACATATGTATACACATACAAATACATAGATGCAAAGATACGATTATAAAGAGAGTTCGGCTTGCGGGGGCAAGGAATTATAACTTGGCTAAAGCGGAGACAGTTCACGGTGACGAGATTCTTAGACTGATCTAGGTACTAGTGTTTATCGATAATACCACCCGGCCCTGCTCCGGCAAAAAAGGCGTCCCAAATATATTACTGTCGTATCCCTTTCCTATTTTTACCTCCATCTTCCTTCTATGTTTTTCCTTGTCCCACCCACATCATCTTCCGATCCTTTTTTATATTTTGATAATTGGTATGGCAGCTGGGGTGCCTGGGAGAGAGGCGGGGGGGGGTTATCGGTCGCATTTTAGGATATTGCACCACACACACTGTGGCTGGCGATGCCGTAGCCGCGTGCGCGCGCCCTTCTTTTTTATCCGGCCAACGCCCCGATTAATAATAATGATGGTAATGATGATGATGATGATAATAATAATAATAATAACGAATGACGAGATGATGAATGATGATTCGCGGCACATTTCTTTTTTCTTCGAGACATCATTACATCATTCGGGGCTTATCATGTCGCAGTTGGCCATCTCTCATATGTCGGATGTTGTGTGATCCTTGGGTCGAAACGTTGCGAACATTAATTCAAAGCGGCCCACGAAGCACATGTTTTTTTTAATTATATATAAATATATATTATATTTCTGCGAATATATGCATTTTTGTGACGTGATGTTATTTAGCACTAATTAACGAGAAAGAAGGAAATCGTACGATAGTAACGAAGGATTCAGTAAGAAAAACACCCGCCCCCAAACCCCCGAAAAGGAAAAAAAAAAAAAGACACATGTACATGTTATATTTTTTTGCGCTACGTATCAGCTCCGTAGCTATAAAACAGACGTGCAAAATTATTTTATCGCCAAATTCTTTACATTACTGACAATTATAAATTGTGTTTTTTCGGATTCTTTATTATTCATCTCCTATCTACTAATTGCTTTGCTTTATAATTCCCGCAATTTTTATTTCTCCAAGTTGCCCCTAACTTTAGTGTGAAACGTAGTTAAACATAATAATTAATGATGAATTTAAAAAACAATGTTATAACATGATTCCTTTTTTCGGGCTAAGAGCTTGATTTGAAGTATCAAAGATTTTTGTGTATGACCAGATGTATTCTACATGTCTCAATAAACAGTTGTATGTGAATTACCTTTCTTAAATTTGTGCTATTTAACTTTATTTAACAACCTTTACTTTTACAGGGTATCTATTCAAATCTTTTTAAAAAAATTCTCTAATTTCTAGATATTTTTTTTCAAGATTTCAGGTAACGAGATGTAAAGATTTTTTGGAGCAACTATCAAGAATAAAAATTTTTAATTTTTGCGTTTTCTATTTCGATCCACTCATATAGAGCGACAAGCCAAGGGGATTTTCTATGAAAGAATACTATAAATCAACTACTAAAATATTCAATATTAAACTTAAAAATAGACTTTGATTTTTTCTTATATTTTATTTTCGTACGATTTAATTTAACTAAAATTCTAATAAAATAAAAAACTAATAATATAAAAAAAAAAATATAGAATGACTATCAAAAATACAATTAAAATTTTAAAAAATCTACAAAAGAATATATTTCCCTCTTAATTTTTCTTTATTTTTTTTATAAAATATATTTATTTTGTCATTATAAATACATTATATATGTATAATACAAAAATGTATAAACTGTACAGATTATTTTACTTTAAAATTCCCAAAATCAGATTTTATAATGTAATTTTTAGTTTCGCACGCGTTAGAAGATTGATGTCCAAGAAGCTAACTAAATAAATAAACAATGATATTGAGAGAAAATAGGTAATAGCCACAAATACATAAATAAATAGTGATGTTGAAAGATATAATATACAAATATATAATAGTTTTATATAATAATAGTTTTATACAAATATTTATACAATAGTTATTTATATATATATATATATTTATATTTTAATTTATAATATACTACAAATTATTAATATTTATATCTTTATCATATTATTATTTATATTTGTATTATATATTATTTTATTTCATTATGTTTATATTAAATTATTATATTAACATTTCACGCACAGATTTATCCATATGTATAATATATATCTTAAAGATGTCTAAAGGAGAACTTGATACTTTTAAGTCATGTTAGAAGATATGTCTTTTAGGAACATGTAAGTGTCTATAGATATATCAACATGATAATTTTCTTTTTCTAATAATTGTATTTTTATTGTTATTAATATAATTACTTCTTATCAGAGATGTGCATTATTTGAAATATTTGATGCATTTAAAATGGAAATACAAAATGTAAAATGTCTATTTTTTTACATTTAAAGTACATTTTTTCAAAAACCAGTTTACATTTTTGTTTAAATGGTTTTTATTATTTATTTTTTATTTTAAATGCATTTTTCTTGCAAATTAAAAAATTAATATAGATATATTGATAATAGTTCTAAATAATAATAAATCAACATATTTTTTTTATATTTGATAATTCTAAATAATGACAAATCAACATTTTAATACTATATTATTCATTGTAAGATAAATCTTTAAGAGCGCTATTTTATTCTATTATGGTCGTTATATATTTCTTGAGAGAGCATTAGCGTACAGCAAATTTTTCAAATTACGCGAGTATTCGTAGGGCTGCCTATTTTTAAGATTATTTTGTCAGTGACACAGTTAAGTCTCATGTGAAATGTAACAATGTAAGGATAACCAAGGGGATAGAATATCATATACCGGGTGACGCCGTCTCTTGATAAATTAATAATAAACATACACAAAAAAAAAAGAAATTATTAAGGATACATTGCAAATATAAAAATAGGGAATATCCCAATCAATTGAATGCGCAAGTAAATATCCTAAAGAAAGGAATATCAAATTTCATTAGTAAGTATATATACAATCTTTTTCTCTTATTTTTTTTTTAAACTTGAAATAAACTTTTCTATCAAGTGGAATATAATTTTTGACCTAAACTATATATTTGTATGTGTTGTTAAATATACGCAATGCGATAAAAATTTAAAATTTGAGTTTCAGGAGATATGATAGAATCTGCAATGAGAACATTTTACGCAACTTATATATATATATATATATATATATATTCTGCCCACCCAGAAAATGGCTGCTTTTGCATCACTTTTAGTATTGCTGTTAGCAGCGATCTAATATAATATATAAAAATCTGTGTTTTTCTTTGCCGACTTTGAATCGCGTATATCGTTAACGTGTGTAATAAACAACCATTTTTTTTTCTCATTATTCTAATAATAATACCGTCAAGGCCACAGTAAACTCCATTCCCATGAAGGCAAGAAACAATGCAGCAACAAGAGTGCAAATTGAGCTTTCAAGAGAGCGATGGTACACATTTTAGTTATACAGATGATACAGAATTTAATGATAATTGATAAGTGCATCTGACATTACGAGGACTAATTTATAGTGGATGCAAAAGTCGATAAGGGTAAATAAAAGATGAACAAAATTGGGACGATTCTTGCGCTGAGTGAGATATATAATAATTCTTGTGCATGTGTGTGTGCGCATGTCTGTAGTAAGAAAACTCGATTTCATGAATTTATCGAGCTTAATTCTTTGAACTGTAATATTCTGCAGAACGACGGACCAACACCTGCAAATTACACCGATAAATTAGTGCTACTGATGCTTTATGCGTCATGGCAGTATACGCGCAGGGACCAATGACGTGCGCAATAATCCTCCCCGAAAATAATCGCGGCGCATCTCGTTGTCGCGGCCGCCGCCCCCGCGCCGCGTCGTCGCAATATCGTCTCATTCGATATGCAGAGTCGCATTCACCACCGGCATGATAGCCACTGAATTACTGTGTCCTGCGCACAGTCTTCCGTCATTCGTCGCTCTTTTGTAACCAGAAGGCGTGTCGGGCATCGTGACACACGACAGTCGCGCGACTCGCGTGCAGGGTGTAAATAGTGCGCGTAAGAGTGGAATATCGCGTCTTAGAGGAGACGCCTTGTGGCAGGGTGAGTTTCTTTCTAAGGGAGAGAGAAGCTTTGTGCGAACAAGCAGGCTGATTTTCGAGAATAGCTCGTCGCTGCGCTCACACAGTGGACGTGTCGATCATTAGAGGTGTGTGAAGAGAGAGAGAGAGAGAGAGAGAGAGAGAGAGAGAGAGAGAGAGAGAGAGAGAGAGAGAGAGAGAGAGAAAGTACAGAGATAGAATACCGTTATTTTGTCAGTTCGAATATATATTTAGTTCTTCCAAATTTTTGTGTGCAAATTTTAAATAATAAATTATATACTCGTGAGTTTAAGACATATATAAGGATAGAGAGATGTTTCTTAATTTTTGATCATTTTATTTTTAAGCATGGTGTATAATCTTTGTAATTTTACTTTTGTTCCATTTAGAAAGAGAGAATATCTTTCAGTTTATACGCTTTTAAAATATTTGATACTGACGTGCTTTATTGTTTAGGTATTGCAAAAATGTCGAGAATATTTTTCGGGATAAAATTTTCATTGAAATCTTTTATTGAATTTCTTTTCTGTTCATTTTATTCATTGTTACAGTAACGAGTGTAATACTTTTGATCACATATGATCTATTATTAATTCACGTTTATAGCGTCAGATGTGTTAGAGATTTCGGTGAGGAATGATTCTGAATCAATCCTGAAATGAGATACGTCAGGTACTATATTAAAACCTATTAATGTTTTTAACACGTAAAAAAATTATTGTTTAATTATTGTTAAAAATAAATGCAATAACAGATTTATTTTAAATGAGATGGTGAGTTATGAGATCATATTCACGCAAATGTGTTGATCAATGAAATTGCAGTCTTAACGAATTGGATTCGCGGTGGTGAAAGTGCGATGTTAACATGATTTATGATCACTTGCAGAAAAATCTCGTAGAAAGATACTGTTAGTCTGTTATAATGATACAATAGGCAATCAATTATCGGTATAATAAGTTTGACGTGCTAAACAATTCTTGGACTTGATTTTCTAAATCTCAATTTTTGAATCAGATGTGTGAATATATACTTTTACTTTACTTTACACATTTTTTTTTTCAATTGTTGAATTCCTTTTATTTTCTACACATATTCTCCTCGTTTCGAGAATATTGCATTCCTTTTTTACTTTGCACTGAATACATAATTGTTGTGTGTAATTTAATTTGAAGTCCCTTTTCAGTTTTTTTTTTTTGCTTTTTATGTACTTATATATCTAAATTATTTTTTTATAACTAAATTAAATGGTTTTATTACATTTTTGATGTAGCACCGACATATCTTGTGAATACTATACAAAAGAATGAGTATTTAAAGTATTTATTGTGCGTGAAAATTTATTTACTAAATTCATTATTTACTAAAAAAGGATTTTTATTTGTTCTTAGCTTTTATTTGTTTAGCATTTTTTTTAAATTGCAAATAAAAATTACATAATAGTATCATTATTCATTTAATGAAGAGTTTAATGCGGATAATTATAATGTGACAAAACTATAGATTATTTACCGAGTCAAAAAGTAGCATTATTTTTATGTAACTTATTGTTAATAGATTATTTTAACATAGTAATAAATAATAATAGCAAAACGATTATTCCAAAGTTTAGAATATTATATAATATTAAAACATGCATTTATTTTTGAATATTTAAGAATATTTATTGGAAATTCGGCTATTTTATTTGACATTTGTATCATATGATTTGTAGCATGATCTATTAAAGAAAGCTTGCGTTTAATATAGAGGCGCTGCTATTGACCATCTTGCTATCCTTTTCCAAGCGCATGGGTGCGGTTCTGATTCTATAATCTGTTCTACTTCTTTATGATATTGCCGTTTTACATATATTTTGCTCCTGTCAATTATTTCCATTTATTTACGAAATATAAAAAAAAACAAGGGAGGTAAATTTTATTTGCTTTCTTCAGCTCGATGAAAATCATTTTAAATAAGTATTCATACAATAAATTCTTAATTTATTAATCTGAAATTAGCAAAATGAAAAACAACTTGCATGAATCAATATTTTAAATTATTATTTAAGGATTATTATAACTTAAAAAATAAATACAGATTAACAGATAATTTTTGTTAAGGTATACAAATATATTTAAAAAATATAACTTCATAAATATAACAAATAAAGTAATCAAATAAAATAATATAAAAAAAATCTTTATAAAAATCTTTATAATTTAAAAATCTATATAAAAATCTATTTAAAAATCTTTAATATATATTTTTTTCTCTCTAAAAAAAATAATATAGGGTTATTAGCTTTGATACAAATGCGTTATATAAACGAAAAACATTCATTGATCCTATTGCAGAACTTGTATCTGTATTTTGTTGAAATGCATTATTAATTGTACTAGATTTACCTGTTATTTTCATTGTTTATTTATAGATTAGTCAAAATTACTTATTCACATGCATTTATAAGTGAAACCAATTCTTATATCTATATACCATGCCACGATACTTCAAAATTATTGACTAATATTATTACACATATATGTATCATTATATATTTTTTCTTTTTTTTTTAAATATGCTATTAAGATAATAAGGAAATATTTTGGTAATATTTGGTAATATTTGGTTTTTCTCTCTCCCTTTAGGAAAATAGCATTTGTCTAGTCAAAAGCTATTTTCCTAAAATAATTATTTGCCTACTACATAT
>JBCAUJ010000061.1:6904170-7012262 GCA_038406275.1 Cataglyphis albicans
GTGTGTGTGTGTGTGTGTGTGTGTGTGTGTGTGTGTGTGTGTGTGTGTGTGTGTGTGTGTGTGTGCGTGCGTGCGTGTGTGTGTCGTGTGTGTGTGTGTGCGTGCGTGCGTGCGTGCGTGTGTGTGTGTGTGTGTGTATGTGTGTGTGTGTCAAAATAGCCTAATTTATTTAAAACTGGATATATTTTATTGTTAGCGTGAAAATGTTTGCCAAAAAAAGTTTTGTATCATATACATATACATATTTGTACTATTTGGAGCATATGAAAACTGGTATCAAAAATATAAAAATTATAATATATATCTTATATACAATAATTTTTGCAATGAAAAGTTGTGTTTGCTATTAACAGGATTAACATGAACATTTGTATAAAAGAAATTGTTTTAAAAATAGATATATATATATGTATATATATATAAGAGGATATAATCAGAAAAACCTAATGTAGTAAAAAATAAAACTAATTGCTAATTCAAATTCAGGTATAATGTAATTAAAGTAATATATTGCGCATGCGCTATTTATCAGACAGTTTAGGCAACTTTTAGGTTTGCTTTCTCATTTGCTTACTGTATGCATTTGTAGGAAATGTAGGTTCTACAGGTTGTAGGATAGTGTATAACTAGATTCGGGGAGCACGCTCATAGCGTTAAAAGCTCCCCGAACCTAACCTATGTATTATGGGTACGTATATGTTTTATATACGAGGTTGCGTTCCGTTTCACGCATAGAGAGCGCATAGATGGCTTGGAAATCTATAATATATGTTACGTGAACTATAGATTTTCAGGTAATCTATGCGCTCAATGCGTGAAACGGAACGCATCCCGATAGTACACGTGCATGTGTAACCTCAAATTAGCAAAATTTAAAAAATAAGAGAGATATATATAATTTTTTCTATTTAATTTAGACAAATAAAAAATGGGTTTGACCAAACAATATCTGAGATACATTCCAGCAGGTAATACAAATATAATTGCAAGCCCACGTTGTAATATTGTATTTGTAACCTTGGAAGATCAAGAAGGCAGATTTGTTGCTGCTGCTGCATGTGAACATGTATACATTTGGGATCTACGGCTTGGAGAAAAAGTAAAAAAAGAAAAATGAAGAACTTAATATAGAGATAATTATAATATCTTTATGTTTTAATATACATTATATAATGATTTCAGGCGCAAGTGTTATCTGGAGAAAAGATATGTGTAACACGTCTAGCTGCATCGCCCAATAAAAGGCATATTGCTGTTGGTTATGCAGATGGTACAGTAAAGATCTTTGATTTAATCTCTGGTGAAAATGTCAGTATATTTGTAGGACACAAATCTGAAATAACAGCGTTAGCATATGATGCTTTTGGAACTAGATTAGCCACTGGTTCCAAGGTAAGAATGTTTTGCAGACAAATGTATTATGCAATTCAAGTACTTATGACATTTTTTTTTAATATAACAGGATACAGATATCATTATCTGGGATGTTGTAGCCGAAACAGGAATATGTCGATTAACTGGGCATAAAGGTGTCATAACTAAATTGGTATTCATGAAACAGCATAATATTATTATCAGTAGTAGCAAAGATACATTTGTAAAGTTTTGGGATTTAGATACAGAACATAATTTCAAAACTCTTATTGGACATAGATCAGAAGTAAGCTATTTAGTTTTTTTTGTTAATTATATTATTTCTATTTAATTGAATTAATTTGATGTTTGTACTAAACAGGTTTGGAGTCTTGTCTTAATGAAGGATGATCAATATCTAATTACAGGATGCAATGATAAAGAATTGCATGTCTGGAAAATAACTTTCCTTGATAACAAGAGCATTGAACTCGATAATGCTGTAAGTGCTTTGGATCTTGATGAAGAAAATGAGGAAAGCATGGATATAGATATGGTATGTACATATACACACACACATACATTATGTATATGCATACATTATGTCTATGCATTGAGTTTGTAGCATTATTTGTCTATACATGATCAGAACAAAATAACATGAATATTATTATATTTTTATAGAAATATCCTATAAAATGTAAAAAAATTGGAGGTATATTAAGAGCAGGTGGTGGACGAGTTACCTCGTTAGAAGTTGACGCTACCTGTAAAGTTGTAGGATGTTATGGAGTGGGGAATTCCATAGAATTGTTTCATCTATTACCCGACGATACAGTAAAGAGCAGATTTGCGAATAGATTAAAGAAAAAAAGACATAAAGCTCAGCAGTGAGTTAAAATTTGTGTTAAAATTGAAAATTTATTTCTAAGAAGATTCAATTACATATGCATATTTTGTCATCATCAATAGGGAAGGGAATGATACAGAGGAGCTATCAAATGCACCATCTTTTAGGGATGAGATAAAACGTTTACCTGTTATTCAAATATCTGGTAAAGCAAAAGGAATTGATTTAATTATGGGCAAAGGAAACGAACTTAGAGTTAGTATAATAGTCTAAATATTAAATACAAAATTAACCGAAAAATTTCTGTTATATTTTACTTTTTTTATAGGTATGTGTTGGAGTAAGTAACAATTCAATCGAATTATATTCTTTGCACATGGAAGAGAAAAATCCAAGAGAAGTGAACCGTTTACGTTCAATAACGGCACATGGGCATCGTACAGATGTTCGAGCTATTTGTTTCAGCTCTGACAATTTGGCATTTGCTACTGTTAGCGGAGATTCTGTTAAATTATGGAATAGGTAGTATATATTATGAAATATATTTTTAATAAAGAATAAATGTTAAGTTTTTTCTTATTTCACATGATATTTATAGGCCAACATTGGCGTGTTTACGCACAGTACAGTGTGGTTACGCTTTGACAGTAACATTTGTGCCAGGTGATAGACATCTGATTGTTGGTTTAAAGGATGGTAAAATGCTTATTATTGATATTGCATCTGGCGATATTTTAGAAGAAGTGGTGGCACATTCCAAGGAGCTTTGGAGCGTAACATTATTTCCTGATTTGGTAATATTTTTAAATAAAAAATTTTAATAGCAATTATTTATTTTTTTGCTAATTAATATATTTTTATATATTTTCGTATATTTGTGATAATAGAAAGGAGTTGCTAGCGGTGGTGGTGATCAAACGGTGAAATTTTGGAACTTTGAACTCATTCAAGATCCCGACAATCAGATAAAGGCAAAGGTTCTTTCTATCTTGCATACAAGAACTCTTAAACTTGAAGAAAGTGTATTATGCGTAAGAATAAGTCCAAATAACAGATTTGTTGCCGTTTCTCTATTGGACTGTACCATTAAAATCTTCTTTTTAGATACATTTAAGGTATAGTCATCTCGTTATCTTACAATTAGATATCCTAAGTAACTTTATTTTCAATTTTATCTTTATCTCATGTATCTCATTTTTATTGTAGTTCTTTGTATCGCTTTATGGACACAAGTTACCAGCATTGTGCATGGATATATCTAGCGACTCCATACTCATAGCAACCGGTTCTGCCGATCGCAACATTAAAATTTGGGGTTTGGATTTTGGCGATTGCCACAAATCTATATTCGCGCACGACGATTCTATTACGGGTCTCTCGTTCATACCTGGAACACATTACTTCTTTACCTCTGGAAAAGATGGAAAAATTAAACAATGGGATGCTGACATATTTCGAAAGATCATCACATTACAAGTAATATATTTCTGCATACTGTGTACAATTGCGTATCGATGGCTCAATAATAATACACTTTAATCTTTTTGTAGGGCCATGCTGGAGAAAGTTGGAATTGTTGCGTTTCACCAAACGGGATTTTTGTTGCTTCATGCGGTTCTGATAAGGTAGTTAGATTATATGAGAAGACTAACGAACCCCTAGTATTAGAAGATGAAGCGGAAGAAGAAAGAGAACAACAGGAAAACGAATTAGTCACTGGGGAAACCACTACAGTATTAGGACAGAAGCAACAGGCATTGCCTTCTAGAAAGACTGTTAACAGTGAAAAGGCTGTAAGTTTCATCATTTTAAAATACATAATTTTTGAAAGATAAATATCTGTTTTATATTATACATTTTATTTATATTAGGCTGAATTGATATTGGAATGTTTGGAAGTGTCCAAACAATACGAGACAGAATTGAATACAGCTGTTTCTGATGGTAAAGCACCACCTCTTCCTTTGTTAATGCAAGCTTACAATTGTACAAATACAGAAGACTTCTTACTGGAAACCTTTAAGCGTGTTAGGGCAAGGTAAAATGCAATAAATAAATTAATGTTGCGTAAGAAAATATAATTGAAAATGTTGTATATTTCAGTGAATTGGAAGAAACATTACTGTTGTTGCCGTATTCTGCCGCCTCTGATATTTTGCAGAGACTCCCCAACTTGTTAAAAAGGAATTATCATGCTGAGTTATTAGCCAAATTGGCTTTGTGCTTAATTCAAGCATATCACGGTCCAATAGTAGCCAATCAAAATCTTTTGCCTACGTTAGAGATTGTGAAGAAGCTTGCTGTAGAAAAAATATCCACTTTAAGAGTAAATTTATTGATTGCATATATTGCTTATAAAAGTTCATTTAATTATTTATTAGATAAAGTAATTACAATAATATTTCTCTCTTAGGATACTATTGGATTTAATTTGCATGGTATGATGTACATCCAACGCGTTCTCGAGGAACGAGAAGGAATCAAATTTTTCAGGGATGCTACTAAGAATAGAGAACACAAAAACGAAGTCAGAAGAAATAAGGAAAAGGCTTTGAAAAGAGCGATTATGAAACTATAGATCTTTTTGACAGCCTGAAGAATTTTGTACATATATGCATAAATATATAGATTTTCATACATAATGCATAAATACATTTTTATTATACTTTATATACACACACATACTTCAGATACTTGTAAAAAGATAATTATAAAAAGTAATAATTGTTTATTACAATAATTACAAATTTCTGTACTTTTCCATTCCTATATTTTTCCTTTGCGCATCTAAAGTGCATATGTACTTAGTACGGAAGGTACAAAATTGTGACACTGTATAGTAATAGTTAATACAAATCCGTAGCTCTGTAGATACATGTACATAATCGGCGTCGATCAATTACAAAAAAAATAATTAATTACATAAAACTGCATATGTATGCATGTGAAAATATAAATTTACATAATAAAAACAAATAGACCTATCTTTAGCAAGCGAATATTAAAAAGTAATATCTTATATATGTGCACATAAAATGTCACAACATAACCTCTTTAGTATAGGATCACTATCGCTGTTTATCTGCATTTCCTGTAAACGAAGATAGAGAATGGATCACGAGGACGAATTTCTTAATGCCTTTTTCACACAGGTCGCTCAATTATGTTCCGAGAAGGCTAAGGAAACAGTTGTGAGTAAAGATAATAAAAGTAAATAAAATTCGTGATAAAAAAATTTGAATTGTTATATACACTAATAAATATAAATTTAATTCAGGAAAAAGAAAGGGAATCATGTAAGCAGATGCAAATGGGCCCATGGGGAATGCTTCTGCTGCATTTACCACAGATAGCTATAGCAGAACGTTCGTATGCAGATTTAGGTTTCCTTCACACTAAAAATAAGGGCTTTCTTAGGAAGGATGTATGTATCCAGCAATGTTGAATTGAGAATTGTTTATGATTATCAAACTTTATATGTTAATATTGTTTACAGAATTCTTTAAAAACTGTATATGAATCTTTAAAGTCTGATTTGAAGAGATTAGAGGAAATGACAAAAGGAACAAACTCAATTGGTGCGACAGTCGCGAATGTTTCCAATCAACTCTGCCAATTCATCATGGCAAGAATCCAGCTGATAGATTTGTCAGTATATTAGTATGTTAATTAGCTATCTTTAATCTCATATTTGTAATTATTACATTACAGTTATGAGAAAATGTACAATGTAAGTGCAAACAGCAAAGTTATGAAGCATCAAGAATTGCTACAGTGTATAGAAGAAATAGTAGAATACCATTTATTATCCTGTTCTCATTTAGCATTAACTGCTATTAAGACAAGTTTAACGTAAGTGTCATTCTTATTATAATTTTTTAAAAATATGAACTTTGGTTTATGTGAAAAAAAGTAATAATTTTCATCATTCAGATTGGAATGTGAAATATTAGTACAATTAATGAAAGCACAAGTAGAAGTTCAAAACTGGAGGTTTCTACCAACTCTGATGGCTCTTTATGGAGCACAAGCGCGAATGTCAGCTTGGGAAAGAACTTTGCAAAGCAAGGAGGTTAACAATATATTCAAATAAGAAAACAACAAAGCAGCTTTTCTAATCTGTATTCTAATTTGAGACTTTTTTAGTCTTGGAAATTGGGCTTTGGTGCGACATTTCTTAAGGCCAATCAACAACCAGCATTGTATCAATGGCTGATGAAACTACGCAGTGCCATATTAGCTAAGTGCTCTTTGTATTTTCACACTACTTTAAGTCAACAAGCTAGTCCAGGAGAAATGAGAAGTATCATGAGCAAGCAGAATGTGGACTATTATCATAAGTAAGATACAGATATTATTTCTCATTGCTTCTATGGTAGATATATACCTATCTAATAAATTAATATCTATTTAATAAATGTCTTTTTTAGGATACAGAGTTTTCAACGAAAGCATGATATACTAGCAGTATTGATAATTTTCGATTCCAGAGGAACTGAAAATTCAAGTTCAGGATATAGACATCCAGGAAGAGGAGCAGATGTGTCTGCGAATTTTCCTGTTGTTGTTTGTTGTCCTAATGTAAGTAATAAATTTATATTAACCACTTAGTTTTCTTTTGAAAAAAATATGTATATTATTAGTTGAACAAATAGTATGAAATATAATAATCTTTATTGTTTTTTATAATAATTATATTAACAAATAATAAAATAAAGATATTTTTTCAGACATTCATGCAGAAATCATTAGTACACTTGGACAATATTCAAACAAAGATAAAGGAACGTCAAGCAGAACTTCTTGCTATGGACAAAGTTCTATATCATAAATGCACAAAGGTATGTCAATTGCAAAATTATTTTTAGAATAAATCATAAACTTCCAGTGGTGTTTATAGGATTTGTGCACTTATGCTTTCCACAACACTGATCCCAGAATGACTCTTGTGATTATATTTGAAAATGGGAAACAGAAAGACAAAGAAACTCATATTACATCATTCATGATGGATCTCTCTATGCATATCAGATGTAATAAGGTTTACGAATGTCTGAAATTATCAAAGTGAGTAACTGTGTGAAAATAAATTATGCCAAAGACCTGATTGTTACAATCAAAAATTGATTTATTTATCTATATAGAGCTGTATAATATTGTGAATAAAAAATTTCTATTATATTTTTATTAATTATCTTGGGAAATTGTTCTTTTTCTGCCTTTAATTTTTTCATCTTTGATAGAATTTCTTAATATAGGTATTGTTTGAATAAAATTAATTTCAACCTTAATAAATAAAGAATAATTTATCAGAAAGATATAAATAGAAAAAGCTATATTCTTTTAATAGTTTAATACCGCCATCTACATCCATTTTAAAGGTTAGAATTTCATATCCAATCCACCATCTGATTCTGCCTACAAAATACAAAGCGCGAGCGTACAGCGTACAGACGTAAATTAATTCAACACGTAGTGTTTCAAAGTAATAGCCATTTGTGAAGAAATTTGCAAGCATGACAGATAACAAGAACGATAAAGCAAAAGTCGATCTTGGTTTACTCGAAGAAGACGACGAGTTCGAGGAATTTCCCGCGGAAGGTACGCATCATTAAATTTGTTGAAATCTTGTGTGACATCTAACCTTAAAATCGCTGATTCATTAATTAGATTGGACCGCGAAAGATGAAGATAGCGAGGATATCAGTGTTTGGGAGGATAATTGGGATGATGACGACGTTGAAGACGATTTCAATCAACAGCTAAGGTATTACTTTGCTAAAATTTAAGAAGTGAAAAACATTTTTCTTGTTCTAATTAAAGGATTATTATATGTAACTTATTTGCAATTGTTTTCAGAGCACAACTAGAGAAACAGAAAGCAAATGAAACCAAGGAAAGTTAATTAGATAATATTCATTAATATTCATTAATTTTATTATCTTATATAATAAACATGTAATTAAATATTAAGCCTGTGTATACGTTTAAATCTTACGTTACTTCTTGCAATTTTGCAATCTTTGGAATGTAATAATAAAGCTGTAATTTGTATACTTTGTATAATATGCACTTTGTATAATATGTTTTGCAGAAATATTTTCTGTAAAACGCAATTTCTTTGTGTGTGTGTGTGTGTGTACAAAAATTATTAAATATAAATGCTTAGTATAAGTCCAGAAAAGCATATAGCTCCTTTTCATATGTGATTTGTTTCTTGTTTAATTGTTAAGAACCATTATTCTCTAATAGAATAAATACTTGGCATATCTTATTGTAAATGTATAATCAGGTACAGTCTTTATTTTAAAAAGTCTGTCGGTTTTTGCGAAATGTAAACAGTTAACACATGTATTCTACATGTATATGGCACACATCAGTTTTTTTACATAAATATTTTGATATATCTTAATGACTCCCACGTATCATTAAGAGAGTAAAACAATGTGCAAATCTTGCAAATTGCTAAACGATTTTTCGTCTAAAAGAACTAAAAAATTGAAATTAATTTGTGGTGTCGTGATTTGTTTTACAGGAAATCAATAGTTCTGATATTAATGCATCTAATATTTGCATGTTTAAATCCATGTTAATTTTTTTGATTTCATATGAACTTAATAAATAGTTCAAAGCTTTATGTACATTGTCCTCACCAAATATCAATTTTACACTGTATGAGATCTTTTTCTCCAATGTGCGCACTAATTTATCTTTTAGTTGTGCATTGGTTTCACTTGTGACATTGTATGATGCATTATAAAGTAATGAAGAATTACTCAAAGAGTCAAACAACCACAGAATCATTTTCTGCAAGTAAACTTAAAGTTATGAAAAACTCATAAAAAATATAATGCTTTTTTCAGACTTAACTCTCACCTGTAAGATTGGCTCTGAAATGTTACCTAATAGCAATTTAGTCCATCTAACGACTGCTTCTTGTTGTAATGCATTATTACTAGCAATCCCTGTCAGAAGCTCACAAATCAGATCTATGGTCGTACATGTCAATGATAAATTAGAATCCAATTCGTCAACTTCATCTAAAAAACATAATTTTTTTTTTACAAAGTATAATTTTATAAATATAAAAAAAGCACTATTACTATTGTAACTACCATCGTACGAAGTGTTAATAGTTTCCCACCAACAATCCAGTAATTCTGAATTACCACTGGTTTCCATTGAGTCAACTGCCTCATAAGCTGTGTCTACTATACAATATTCTGTTTTTTCTGCGATTAATTGTTGTAATTCACAAGCTAGACTTTTCTACAACAATTAACAGATATTTCAAAAACTCTTTATTTTTATATTATATTATTATATATCAATTACATTTTACATGCATTATTTATTATTAATAATTATTGCTATTATATATTACAAATATGTGTTCTTAATATATTATATCGTTAAAAATTTAAATAATTAGCATACTCATGCTGTGCAAATTTTAGATTCCATACCGATTTTATATCCTCAACAAATCTCCAAGGTATATCAGATAAGGGCATTAAAGTAGGCAGAGGAGGAACTTCTTCTTCTTGATCCATTTCGAAGCCTGGTACAACTGTCTTCAATGTATTAAAGACACCAGTTACGGTTTTAGCCAGAAATCGATCTAAACGAGGCGCTATCGCGTCCGCTTTTTTGCCTGCGCTGCTGCTCGGCCGAAGAAAGTGACGCAATTGCGGCGGACATTCATTTGCCAAACGCGTACACAACGTTTTCAAATACATCTCCAATTCGATGCGCCCACCTTCGGGCAACACTAATTCGGACATAACATTAGTCAATGATGGAATCTGAAATTTATAAACATTATGTAATTATTAAATTTAAAAACTACCTGAATTTATTATTTATGAATTCATATTTAATATTTGAATATCTTTTATAAAGCTTACTTCTTCTAGACTGAGATGCAACTGAACAAAATCGGAATATTGTCTCCTGACAGTAGCAGTGGTAGTTTCAAATAAATCTACACCACGTTGCTCAATATCATCGAATTGTATGCAGTAGAATAATTGTTGTGAACCATCCGTTGCAGTATGAAATTCGGTCCATGGAATTGACAAATTCGTAAATTGGCTTCCTTCATATATTACATAAGATTTTTCTTCGGCATGCCTAAAATTTAGATTTATATAATAATATATTTGAAACCAAACTGCTACCTTTACTAACAGTGGTGTGGTTGCTGTTGATTTCTGTTGTAATAAATTTCTAAGCCTAGCGATGGTAGTGGCGAAATCTGTTGGTTCTTCGTATACCGGTGAAATTTTATCCTCTTCTAATTCCAAATCTACATCTGTTATGCTATCACCCCAAAGGCCTCTGTGCTCTGCAGTAGAGAGACCCTCTAAACATAGAGTCGATCTTTCTGGAACTGCCATTAAAACCTCATTTTCGTCTTTGCTTGTAGTAATTGTAGATGGACTAGATTTAGATGCAGTTTTTGGCAATTGCTGTGGGATCACAGCTGCTGTTGCAGATGCAATGCCATCGCTCAAAGCATCAGTTATGGTACCCTGAAGGAAAGATTAAATTATGTTTTTTTTTTTTTAATTTTTGTATCGCAACATTGGCAATATTCTAATATACATTTTGCTTAGTTGGAGTAGCGACAGCTTTACTTGTCGGAGTTTCTAGTAATTTTAACAAATTTCCGATCAACCAATCTGGGCAGCTTATTGTGTCTATTGTTATTAAAAGCTTCTTTGCTAAAATAGATAACAAAAGTTTGCATGGTAATGAACTGGTTAATTCCCATTGCAGAAATTCTTGCGCTAGAACAGTAACTAAATGATGTAACGTATGTTCTAATATTGACACACTGCGAGAACCAGGATGTAAATATTTGTATGCTTCCTCCACCCTGGATGCACCCTTCTCGACTCGACGTAGTGCCCTGCAGAATATGTTGATAAGCAACTTATTTGGACAAATTCTTATAAAGATAATTTCTAATAGATCCATACCTACGATATTCCTTTAAATGTAACACTAATATATTTGCCAATTTATTGCCAAGTTTTATTTTATCTATTAGACTGGCTTTCAAAACTAGTTTTGTTAAGAACTTGTTCAACAAATCCTGTGCTTCATTAGGGAATGATTTGTCATTACTTATATTTTTGTACCAAATTTCTATACATTTTGCATCAATTTCTCGTATTATGTCTGTTAAATTAATTTCTTTTCTTTTTGTTAGAGGAATGTCATTTTTACAGGAATCTTGTGTAATTGCATTATTTTTGCGTGTAACACTAGCTTCTTGTGAAGAATTTAAGTTATTTTGATTATCACTTTTGTAAATGATTTCTGTTCTCTTGTCCTTATCTATTGAAAAATTTAGATGACTCATTAGCCTCTTATAAATCCATTTATTCATAAAATCTAAAGCTATTGGACTATTGGCTTTCAGTGTGAGACGTAATAAGCAACAACTCAGCCATATAGATAAAATTGTAATAAATACAGCCCAGGATATAGAAATATATATTGGCAGAGGTGTAAGGTCTATCAATCCCTGTATAACTAAAGACAATATTGCAGCTGTTATACTAAAAACTAATAATATTTGGTTTAACCAACTCATTGGTATAACTTTCTCCATTTTGCATTTGCTGATGCTTCTAATTAGTTATAAATTAAGTCTCACATTTTTTGTTACAGTAACCTGTTGTAAAAAAAAAGAAACATTCTTTAATCTTCTATTTATTATCTATCACGTATCAAGCTATAAAATAATAAAATAGAATATACTCTTGATTGGAAAATCAATATATTTATTTAAATAAAAAGAGATCAAAAGAGAAAACAAAAAGAGAATGTGCTTGCGCGTGTATGCGTGCGTGCGTGCGTGCGTGCGTGTGGTGTAAATAAATAAAAAAAATAATTTAGCAAGTCAATGTAAAAGAATAGTACACTTGGATATTTTTTGACAACTCTAGAAACTTACCAGGCATCTATTCTTCCTTTCATACAGCTGTTTGCCATTATTGGCGTTTTCTCGTGGAGAGGTTAACCTCACCACACATTAACGAGTTGACAGATTGCGAAAAAATCGCTTGTATGTACGTAGATACATGCTTTGTCACACGTGTATTCATATATCCATATCGCGCGGCGATATCCTTTTTACGTTAATTTGTTCGCGCAGCGATCATTCATAAACATTACTATTGCGCGATGCGACCATAGATCATGCATCTTTACAAGATAACCAACTATGATCCATTTTCATTTTCCATAAATCGAATCGCGTCTCGCGATGTGCAACTTATTCTTTCTAATAGAAACTGCTATATCTATATATATATATATATAATAGTTTAAAAAATGTTTTAACATTTTTTCTTATTGACTTTATACTTATAATATATACTTATATACTTATAATATATGTAATATATATATATATATATATATATAAAACATATATTATAGAATAAAGTCAATAAGAAAAAATGTTAAAACATTTTTTCTTATTAACATTTTTTAAACTATTTTGTAATATGTATATTTCATATTTTCAAAATAATCATGTTATATAACAACTCTATAATGTATATGAAAAAATGTTATATATCATAAAAGTAACAATGTTACATTGCAGTTATGTTGACGTAATAACAAAATGTAATATTTCATTGTTATACTCATAATATATTGCAGTTATATAACATGCAAATAACTTGTGTTATATTATTTGTTATTTTCATGTTATATTGCTGCAACAAATGGTATTCATTGGGTTTGATATCGCTACATGTCGTAGCTGGATATCACAGATCAATTTAATTCGTGACTAAAAATTTAAATATTAAACTTTCATATCAATAATCTTAAATAATGGATCAATCTTAAATGTTTTATAAAAATACATAAAGACAAATTAGTTATAGAATCGCGTAACAACGTAGTTTATACAATATCTTGTAAAGATTTCAATGCTTCCTTATCTTGAATAGAATTGCAGAATTGCAAATACCAGGATTAATGAACATTACTGTCATATATATAGTAATACACAACATTCTATGATACGGATCATAACTAGGCCATGAATTTAATTGGATTAAAATTGATTGAAAATAGTTTGAATAATGATAATCGATTTTAGGAAAAATATTGATATGAAATGATTTATATCAAACGTCCAAAGAATTATTTAAATCTACAAAACGATACAAATGATTAGACAAAAGATATTTATCAATGATGGACAACTTGAAAAAAAGTTTATCTTTGCAATATTATGTACGTGTGTTTATATCTCGATCGTATTAACCTTTGTATCTTGAAAATACATGTTATATATATTGTCACTGATAAGCGCGGCTTGCTCGACACGCTCCAGATATTATTCTTATTTTTTCAAAATACGTCCATTTCTTTTATATAAATCTTTTATATATTCTCATTTTATTTTTATTTATTATGTTGAACACTGTTGCTTATATTTAATATATTTATTATATTTACTGAAAATAATTCAATATTTGGACCGAAACGTCTAATAAATATAATTTACACATACGAGAAATAACATATTTTTGGCGCTCTTCACCCAGCGCATTGATTCTCATTTGCCCGTCTCATTGTTTATTTGTTAATGTTATTTTATATTTAAAACCTAATATACTAAGTTATCTTTTAATTCAGTTTAATTATCTTAAATTTACATTATTACATGTGTGATAGATTGCAATATATTTTTTTCTCCACTTAGTTTTAGAATTTGTAGAAACAGCAAAAATAAGAAGCATAAATTGTTTATATATTTTTTACATATATTTAACATTGTTTTAAATATAATATATGAATATTAATTTTTTCAATAATTGATATATTATCTATTCCTATTGTCTGAAATGATAAAACCATAAGATACATAATATACGTATATATAATATTTGTACATGAAATAATTCATTTTTTTTTAATTTTATTCTCATTATCTTATCTCACTAAAATGCAATAAAACATTGTTTACGGAGATGTTTAAATAGTCTATTACGAGATATAGTTTTTTATTATATTAAAGATTTACTACATATTAGACATTATATATTATTACAGATAATTTAATTCAAATCAAAAATTCAATCTCTACTACGTATCTCTATTACGTATTTTTTAGATAAGTTTACAAGATATTATCGATACATATGGAAATAATATTTTATTAATTGTAGAATTTGTACGTAAGATGTACAATATTATTATAATTTAATTATAATAATATATTATAATTTAATTTAAGTATAATTTTTAATAAAAAAAATATTCTTTTCCCTTTAGTAATATTACAAATTTGTTGCCGATATAAACATGGCACTAAATATCGTATTACATAAGTTTGAAATTTAAATAAGTTTAAAGATTTAAAATGTAAATTAAATAATCAATAAAATATATGCAGTAGATTGATAAGTTTAAAACTTATTACGCAGTCAAATAGCTAATAAATTATCACAACTAAAAAACAAAATTAATTATTCATTACTTTTATTATATTTCATTATAATACATTACTAATATACATTAATATTTATGTATGTATCTAAGAAATATTATAATAATCTTTTGATGTTTGTCAATATGTATTATTAATGTAGCGTTGTTATTAACGTAAACGTTGATTCTGAACTGCATTCTCAAGATATATAAGTGGGCAATCTTGCAATTCATTCTGTTATATCGTTCTTCTTGTAGTCACGTGTACATATATCTTTATAATTGAACGGCATGGATTACGGCAGTCAGTTTTATCTTACTAGTTCGATAACATACAGCTACTGCAACTGAAACTATATCATTGCTGTTCCATTCGGGTACGTTATATTTATTGTTTATTATTTATCTAGATATTGTTCATCTCAAAACGAATTTTGCGACATGCAAAATATGTAAATTCTTGCAAAGCATATTTGGCAATTATTTTATCTTCTTTATTTTTAAAGCAATTATTTCAAAATATATGTCAAAAATCTACCCATTAGACTTTCGATAGAAAACTTGATAAAATTCAAGTTTTTATAAATCAAGTTTTTATAAATAATTAATTCGTTAAAAATATATTTAATTTATAAAATTGTTTGATTTTCGTTATTTTTGACGGAATATTGTTTTTTTCTGTTTCAGTAAACATTGCTTGAAATAATTGGTCCACAGTTATACAATTATGGAATTCTTTGAAATATTGTGCGGCATTGCAGCTGTACTTTTCATTGTATATTATTATTTTACGTTGAACTTTAATTTTTGGAAATCACGTGGCATTTGTGGCCCAAAACCGATACCAGGATTCGGCAATTTTGCAGATGTTTTGTTTATGAGAAAATCTCTGCCTGATTTTTTGATAGAAATGCACAACAACTACAAAGATGAATCCATGATTGGAATATTTATTATCAGGAGACCCGTTCTTATTGTAAAAGATCCAGATTTAATTAAGGATATTCTTATCAAAGATTTTACTACATTTGCTGATAGAGGATTTCCACGTCATGAAAAGGTTTGAATGTATAAATATATATGTATATTTTAAATTATAAATCTCTCTTTTAAAATATAACTCTCTCTCTCTCTTTATGTCTCTCTCTCTCTCTCTCTCTCTCTCTCTCTCTTTTTCTTTCTCTCTTCAATTTTCATACATTTAATCATTTTCGTATAATAAAAATTATTGAAAATTTCAAGATTTGTTTCAAATAGTTTCAAATAAGTTCTTATATAATCTAGTAAATCATATTCTTGAGGTGAAAAATTTGATTAAAATTTTGTGTTTATTACAGTTAGACCCACTATCGCAACATCTTTTTGCTTTGGAGCCTAAAAGATGGCGACCTTTAAGGACAAAATTATCACCTGTTTTTACATCCGGTAAATTAAAGGAGATGTTTTCTTTAATAACTCAGTGCTCCCATCGACTTGAACAATACATCGAAACATTAGCGAGCAAAAACGAGCCTGTAGAATGTCGCGAATTGATGGCTAAGTATACGACCGATGTAATAGGCACTTGCGCCTTCGGCATCGAGATGAACGCTTTGTCGGACGAAGACAGCGAATTTCGCAAAATGGGAAGAATGGTCTTTATGCCAACTTGGGAAAATATTCTGCGGTCGAGACTCAAACGATTTCTGCCGTGGCTCTGCGATATTCTCAGTTACATCGTACCAACAACAAAAATTAACAAATTTTTTACACGCATTGTTATAGAGACTATGACATATAGAGATGAGAATAATATTGTTAGGCACGATTTTATTGATACATTGCGCGAATTAAAAAAACATCCAGATAAAGTGAACAATATCGGTAAGTAACAACTATTGGTTTGTATGAATATTTTTTATTATGCGATTATTTCTTAAATGAAAAACATAAGATTGAGTATATAAAATATCAGTTCATCAAATATTAAATTTTAAATGGATGTTAAATAAATTATAATTTTTAATTCTCGAATAAAAATAAGATTATTTGTATCATTTGTAACAAGAAATTATTACATTTTAGATTTGACCGAGAGCTTCATAGCTGCTCAAGCATTCATATTTTTCATTGCCGGATTTGAAACTTCATCGACGACCATGAGTAACGCTCTTTACGAGTTGGCATTAAATCAGGAAATACAAAACAAGCTACGTGAGGAAATTAATGAAGAATATATAAGACATAATGGCAATTTTACATATGAGAACATTAAAAAAATTAATTATTTGGATAAAGTTTTTAAAGGTATGTTTGTAGAAGAAAAAATTTAGAGAAAAGAAAGATATATTATATAATCTTATCTATTGCTGACTTTTAATACAAATAAGAAATAAATGTTTATAATTTCTATATTTCAACCTTTTTTTCATTGTTCTGATTATATACAGAAACTTTACGAAAATATCCGCCGGTACCTCAGCTTACAAGAAAAACCACGTCGAATTATACTTTTGATGGTACCAAAGTTAATATACCAAAAGATCAGGAAATATGGATTCCCATTTATTCGATTCAACGAGATCCTGATATTTATCCGGAGCCAGATGTATTTGATCCAGAAAGATTTAATGATGAAATTGTACAAACCAGACATCCGATGTTTTATCTACCTTTCGGTGACGGACCAAGAAATTGTATTGGTAAAGTAAAATAAATTTAAATAAATGTTTTCATATAAATTCTGTTTGTTTTGTTTTTAGGCGAAAAATTTCTTTTCTTGAATTTTTGAATGCTTGCTTTTAATCGAAAACTTATATTTTTCTTGTAATAATTATTTTTTATTTTTAGGTGCCCGCTTCGCTGTTCATCAGACAAAAATTGGGCTTATAAATATATTGCGAAACTATAAAGTCGAAACTTGCGAAAAAACACCAATACCATATGTAAACGATTCTAGAACATTCATATTAACACCAGTAGGTGGAATATATTTAAAAATGATTAAAATTGATCGATCTTAGTTTACGCTCGGTACTTTTTTTTTTTTTTTCAAGAAATGTGCGTTAAAAAAGTGAAAAAAATATTTATAAATTAGAATAATAATGGCCGTCACTAAACTTCAATTAAATTATTATTATTTTATTGATATCTTTGCTTAAAGTACTTTGACAATATTAATTTATTAATAATTTAAATTAATTATCTTAAATTTATTGTTACATATATGATAAAAAGATTGCTTTTAATATTTTTTTTCTGCCGAGTCAATGAGAACGTGTAAAAATAAATAATAAGCAACATATACAGTGTTTACAAATTTCCGACAATATTTTTAACATTGTTAAATAAATTACATAAACATTATTTTTGTATGTCTAGCATACTATCTATTCCATTGTCTGAAATAAAATCACAAGGTACATTTCTTTGATCAGATTAAAAATTTATTACAGGTATTGCAAATTGTATTGTACCATATAAGGAGCACCTTTTATATTTTATATGAATTGTTTTTACTTATATAATTTTTGTCTATTATAATATTATATTTTTATTATTACTTTTAACTTTTATTAACTTGTTTTTAACGCCATCTTCGGATTTCTTTTTTTTGTTAATTTTTTGTTAAGCGGTTTTGGAAAAATATTTTATATACTTTATTTTTTAAATCACTTTGATTACTAAATATTATAATATTTACAATATCGCATATGCATTTATCTTCTAATTGCATATTTTAAATTAAATATTTATATATTAGTCTAGAATATAAATACTGTAGCTTCAATAATTAGCATTATTAAATACACGTGAAAAAATATTTGCAAGTTTTTCTATTCCTCTCTTCTGTGTATTTATCTTTCAATGGAGAAAAAATAATGTATTTAAATTTTAAATTTATATAGACAATAACACAAATACATTTATGACACTGGAAAAGTAGAAGGTACTACATCTATGATCTCGAGGAAGAAGCGCGAAATACATTGGCATAAAGAAAATAATTGTTTTTTTTTTTTAAGTATATAATTATTTACAAGATACTTTTTTATAAAAATTATTTTCTTTTCATCAAATCGATTCATTTCATTTCTTGTATAACGCTTAATATGAAGAACTTATTATCAAATAAAATCTGGCCAATCATTGCCGATCTTTAATTAGGCGCACATCGGTGAGCCGCGCATCTGCTAGTATACATGAACATTCCGCCGCTGCAGCAGCACACACACACACACACACACACCACACACACACACATATATATATACATATTCATATGCAAGACACACGTCAGTGAGCCGCGCGCCCGGTATTATTGCGCCGCCATAGCGACGGAGCACTCGCGCATCTCGCACACTACCAGCTGCGCAATACACTGATGTGCGCTCTACTAAAAGTCGATGATGATAGGCTTCACTAAATAATACCTTCTTTATTAAGCGTTATATAAAAAAAAATAATGCAGACCCTTTCTTTTCAGTTTGACCCAATTTATCTTTACATTTCGAGGGCATCAAAAATTACCAGACACTCTATATAAAACGTTATTCATAATCTAATTAAAACAATTTAAAAAGTTAATCGTTAGTTCAAAATATTTAATACAATATATTTTATATTAATTTTTCACAATCAGATAAATAATTTGTACAACCAAAAAATGATTGATAATTATCTCTTAAGTTGCTGCAACGCTTCACTAATTGCGTTGCAGCGAACATGCTTATCAGCATATAGTACATATAGTGTGTACAGTATGATTAAGAAAGGTTATCTAATCAATTAATACTTCTAGGTATTACAATTTGCAAAGTCATGTATTCAATATTTTGTGTTTGAGATGAATCTTGATGATATAGTTTCCGCAATTCATCATGATTCATATTTTTGTTCGTTGCGGTGGCATTTATAATTTAATCTAACTTGGACCACAGCGGCCAGTATTCCTTTCACTCACATCGTTGCAAGTTGGTCGGCTGGAATAGCTACGGATGTGTCAACTGCTGCAAATTACCAATTATATTACCATCGCATTCAAGTACGTCATATTCGTCGTTTATTTAGATATTGCTTGTATCGCGTTAAGTAAGATATATATTTCAACTATCAAATAATAATATCTTGAAAGATAATTTTTTCTTTGCATCCTCTGTTGTGAAAGAGGTCTTTGTAATGTACGTATACTCCATTTTTCGAGAGAGAATGTCTTTAATTCTTGTATTTCACGATCAAATCTCTCTTTGTTCACTTACGGACGAGAAAAATATGACTTATCAATAGATAATTTATCAAAAAAAGGTCAAAAGGCTATTTCTCTGATATACAGTGTACATAAACAAAAAGATTATAAGCACTGATAGTGATAAGCACTGACATTAATTTGATGCACTGTGACGAGGCACAAAGACAAGTATTTATAGAATAAGATAAATTGTAAAGTTACGTACTTATTACATTTATAAAATCTTATTTTTTATTTATTTTATTGCTTGTCATTGGCATTAATTAGGGAGTTTTAAATAAAAGAGAATTTATGACGGTCGCATAAATAATTTTAGCGCGCGACATTTAACGAAACTGTATCATTTTTTTCTCAACAATTTAAAAACATTTGCTTAACATCTTTTTTGAAAGAAAGTTTTTATATTGCGATCTGTATTTTGATTTTTTATGCATAAACATACATATCCATAAATGAGATAGATAAAAAGAAGTACTTATAGATATAAGATCTACGTATTGTATGTACATATACATATCTATATAAGCAATTCATTAGATCATTTTAATAAAATCTGATTAAAAAATTAATTTTTTCATAAATTTATATTTTGTTAAATATTATTACAATTTAGCTTATTAAACATTTTTTATAAAATTTTTAATTTTATATTTTATTTTAATTTTATTTTTAAAACAAGCTTTTCTCGATGAAATATTATTTTTCCTTTTTTTAGCAAACGTCGCTCGAGATAATCAATCAGCTGTAGAATAATGGAATCTTTTGAAATACTGTGTGGTGTTGCTGCTATACTTGTCGCTATTTATTATTATTTTACATCGACTTTTGATTTTTGGAAATCACGTGGTATTCAAGGTCCACAACCGATACCGGTTTTTGGAAATTTTAAAGATGTTATGCTTAATAAAAAGGCCGCAGGTAGTTATTTAATGGAAATGTACAACGAGTTCAAAAATGAACCCATGATTGGAATATTCGCTAGGAAAACACCCATTCTTATTGTAAAAGATCCAGAATTCATTAAGGATATTCTTATCAAAGATTTTACTAAGTTTGCCGACAGAGGAATTCCTGTTACTGAAAAAGTATGTACAAATAATTCAAATTATTATAATATTCAAATTTTATAATTAAATGTGTTTGTATATTTTCATACGCTATTATATTTTTTCAATAATCATGATTATTAAAAATTGTGATATTACTTTTGAAAGAGTCTCGAGTTTCTTCTCAATCAAGTTGTTGTAATCTAACAAAATGTGTTCTTAAATTTAAACATGTATTCGATTATAATTATTCTTATTATTTATATTACAGGCTGATCCACTTTCGCAACATCTTTTCGCTTTGGAGCCTAAAAGATGGCGACCTTTAAGAGTAAAGTTGTCTCCCGTTTTTACATCTGGTAAACTAAAGGAGATGTTCTCATTAATATCGGATTGCGCTGAGCATTTTGAACAATACATAGGAACATTAGTGAACAAAAACGAGCCTATAGAATGTCGCGAATTGACGGCTAAGTATACGACCGATGTAATCGGCACTTGCGCCTTCGGCATCGAGATGAACGCTTTGTCGGACGAAGACAGTGAATTTCGCAGAATGGGAAGAATGGTCTTTACACCAACCTGGAAAAATATTCTGCGAATGAGATTGAGACAATCTTTGCCATGGCTCTATGAAATGTTGAGTTATGTCTTAGCACAAACGGAGGTCACCAAATTTTTCACACGTGTCGTCGTAGAAACCATGAATTATAGAGAAACGAATAATGTCATTAGAAACGATTTTATTGATATGCTGCGCGAATTAAAAAATAATCCAGATAAATTAGGCGATATCAGTGAGTAACGACTGTGTTTGTTCTTATGAATATTTTGTATAATGCGAGAATTTTATAAATGAAAAAGTTTATGAATTTCTGCATAGACGAAATATTAATGTACTGTATATTAATTGTTTAATAAATAGATTGTTTATAATTTTTAATATTTAACAAGAAATAGAATTATTCTTAAAAAGAAAATGTCACATTTCAGAGATAACTGACAACTTGATAGCCTCTCAAGCATTCGTATTTTTTCTCGCTGGCTTTGAAACTTCATCGACCACCATGAGTAACGCTCTTTACGAGTTGGCATTAAATCAGGAAATACAAGACAAGTTACGTGAAGAAATTGATGAAATATACACTAAGCATGGTAACAATTTAACATATGAGAACATAAAAAAGATGAATTATTTGGACAAAGTTTTCAAAGGTACGTTATCCAAAAAAAAAAAAAATTAATAAAAAAAAAGTTGATTTTTTAGAGTCATTAAAATTTTATTATCAAGTTTTAATGTTAATTTTTAATAATTATACGTGCATTTCTACTTACTAAACTTACATTTTACAAATAACTTTTCAAGTAATTTTTCTTTATATTAATTTTTAATGTACAGAGACTTTACGAAAATATCCGCCGGCGACAATTCTTATGAGACAATCTACGTCAAGTTATACTTTTGATGGTATTACATTAAATATACCAAAAGATCAAAAGGTATGGATTCCAGTTTTCGCGATTCATCGAGATCCAAATATTTATCCGAAGCCAGATGTTTTCGATCCAGAAAGATTTACTGACGAAGCAATAAAAGCCAGACACGCGATGCATTATTTACCTTTTGGTGATGGACCTAGAAATTGCATAGGTAAAGTGAAATATGTAGATTTATATTCACTTCCTTCAAATTTTCTTTAATTCCATTTTACTTTTACACAAAAAATTGTTTTATTCAAGAAACTTTCCTTGCAATAATTTTTTTTTATTTTTAGGTGCCCGCTTCGCTGTTTATCAGACAAAGATTGGTCTTATAAAGATACTACGAAATTATAAAGTCGAAACTTGTGATAAAACGCAAATACCTTACGTGATTGATCCTAAAGCGTTTTTATTAGCACCAAAAGATGGAATACATTTGAGAATAATTAAAGTTAATCGGGCTTAGTTTAAGCTTCGATATTCCACTCAACAAGTAAAAGTAAAAAAGAGAAGAAAATTTATGAATTAAGATAATAATAATGACCATATACAAATAACATTGTATTGTAACATTTCATAACGATAAAAATTAATTAATAATTTGTTTTAATTATTTTTAATTTGCGTTGTTGCTTGCATGATATAATAATAATTTAATATAATTTGTATAATTTTAAGTTTTAATTAGTGAAGACGATATTAAATGGGAAAATTAGCGAATAAAAGCCAAGGCGTGGTTATTGGTGCGCAAATTTTTTGTTTTAATTTCATTAACAAGTATGCATTAATTATGTTTTGATTTCTTTTTGTGATTCATATATAATAATATATAAAAATTAAATTTGAAAATCAAAGTTAAAATCGATGAGACATTAAAGAACGACGTTATCGACTAATTCGCACAGACTTATTATATGTATATCAGATTTTTATATATCATTGGATAGCATATGCTTATTACTAGTTGAAAACTAAGCAACCATTTTATATAAAATAATATATACTAATAGACCACAGACTTCTATACATATATTACTAGACTGCTAACTTCTTATATATAAGATGTTTCCATTTCTTATATGCGAAATAGTACATAAGCTAATCTTTTTTGCGCATGCTCTTTGTTGATGCATGAGCTATTTATGCACATTTACACATCTATATATATATATATATATATATATATATATATATATATATATATATCGAAAAACAGAAATCCATTAAAAAAAAAATAAATATAAATATAAATATAAATTTGCTATATTTATATAACAAAAATTATTCAACTAAATTATTCAACAATAATTAACTTAACATTAAATATATATTATAGAATTTTATTATAGATTTTTTTTAAATGATCAAAAGATACATGACAGTCTCACAACATATATAATTTTAACATATATTTTTATTTAATAATATTTTCCTAAAAAAAAGAGATTATTATTATCATTATTTTTGTTTCTATTGTTTGCTGCAGTGTTTTTACACTTTACAACAGCATATTTAAAATTTTTATATTTTTATATTTTCTTCTATTATTATTTTTCAATAACTTTTTATTTTGTTTAAAATAACTGTCAACTGTATTATAATTAATGTAAATAATGTGTTGATTATATCTAATTGTTTGTGCGCAAAATGAGATACCTTAATACAGTTTTTTGAGGCCATTTTATATAAGCAAAATTTGGGGAGTTAGCAGTTTAGTAATATATAGAAGTCTATAACAGACACACACAGACTTTTATATAATATAGATATTTGTGTATGCTAATACGGCGGCGTTCGTTGTTGATGTTTTGTTGTTATTTTGAAATGTGTTAGAGCATGTTAAAGAGATATATGGGATATTTGAGATATTTATTTTTCTATACATCCTTTTATTTAGTTTTATGATTTAGTGCACATTTTCCACTTGTTATTTACGTCTTCTATTTATAAAAGACAAAATTGTATATATTGTAATATACAAGTTATGTTTTAATTAAAGTGAATTTTATTACATGCAATACCTTTTACTTTTAGCGGTAACACCGACGAGATTGTATTAAAGACGAGTAGTCTTATGGGATTTAGTATAATTGGAAAAAAAATTAGCTGCGCGTTATTTTAATTTAGTTATCGTTTTATAAAAAATGTATATATAAATCTTTTATGTAACTACTTTAAGGACAACAAAATAAATATTTTATTGCAAAATTATTTTATTTATCGACAATGCAAAGATTTAGTTACCCACAGTAGCATGTGGCGAGTATTATGCTAAATTTTATAAGACCATCGGTCTTTAATGATATCGTTGGTGTTTTCAATAATTAAACGAAATAAGTGGATAAACTAAAATAATGATATAAATTAAATAATTATCTTTAATGCAGTTAAACGATTGATAATATCAACATTCTTCAATTACCTACCATTTGATGGTCATAAAAATTTAAGATCTGTTCTTTATAATAATAATATCTTATCGGTGATAATAATAATATTTTTATAATATAGTACTGTAATTTCTAGGTTTTAATTATAAAAATTCAAATCAATATTTATTATTATTGCCATGTAAATTTACCAAAAGTGCATATTTTACTATATCAAAAATGGGTTTTCAAATTCTAACATGTTTTATGTGATTTTTTCTATATTGTAGGTCATCCAATAATAAATAAAGATCAATGCACAGACTTTATTTGGGAACTCGGGTTTGATGAATCGATCGACAATTCGCGGTCCCCAGCGCTTTGCGGGCGGCCTATCTGTAGGTGTTTGTGTGATGATTGCTGAGATCGTTATACTGTTAAATAATGCTAATTTATAATAAATGACTTAAAAATATAATTAAATTATAGTATAGTTATACATACAAATATACATATGTATGTGTGAGAGAATTATTGATTCGTGCGATCTAAGTATATAAAATACATAAGATATTTAAAGAATAAAGAGTTGTGCAAAAGATTGTAAAATATAAAAATTTGATTTTTTTATTAATACACTATTGTATTTTTTGTTTTTCGTATTATTTTTATATAGCATTCTTCTCTTTTACAATATTTTATCTTAAAAGCCACTGCTTAATTGCTCGGCATCAGTGAATTCCTTGAAACAGTCACGCGGAAACTCCTTTCCTCGTTCTTTTGAGCAAAAACGAGGGAGATATAAAGTACGGCTCTTTTATCTTTTGATACGTTCATCCACCGTTTATCGCAGGCGGCATTGCATTAATCTGCACATTTATTTTCATACACACGCTTTTTATAATCCATTATCGCGATTACTTCCTGTTCCATAAACATAAATTGCTATTTTATGCTGTTCCATCGAAGGTCAGAATTAAATAATATAATGTTTCGATATCTTTGAAATCATATGCGTGACAGATGATTTGATTGTAACGATATATGTACTTTCGATACACTTTCCACGTACTTTCTGCTATTTGCATTCACGCTCTGATTAATTTCTTTAATATGTACGAGAATCAATTGATAAGCAAAATATATTTTTTTATAATGTACTTGTATTAACAAGTATTTAAAAACATTAAAAACATAACATACGTAATTATGAAAAAATAAATATAATAATATAATAAATATAATAAATATTTTATATATAATGTATAAGTATAATTATATTTCTACAGATAATATGTATGCTACGTATATTTTATTAAATATTTATATAAATTAAGAATACAAATTTAATTATATCATATCACAAATTTAATTATATTATATAATTTATTTATATTTTCAGATAATCTTCTAAAAGTCAATTTGCCATCAAATTTCAGAGAATATTGTTCGGAAATGAAGTTTTTGCTACCAAGTAAACTGAGTTTCTAGCGCAGCCGTGAGCATCGCTTAACGCGGTTAAATACCTTTAAGTCATTCACATCGCTCATTAAGTCACGCAACCGAGCACGCCAGGCACGTACTTTTACACGCCGGATGCTGTGCCTTATCGATTGCTCCATACTAACTGGTAGCTCGGAATGCTGATGATCATGAATATAATCATCGTGCAATTACGACAAATTTGCTTAGTCATTATAATATATACGTAAATGCGTAGGAAGACGAGAAGAGAAGAATAGACTTCTTTAAACCATTGTGTCTCCTATAAACTTTTTCCAACGAAATTCACGTTTTTCAACAGAGAGTCACTCCCTGATTTTATTTATGACTTTTCTTTACCAAATACGATCTATTATCTATTTCATCTCTTCTCGTTATCTCTGTGAATAATTTCTTGCATTCTTCCGTTTAATAGACTGCAAATGGCTAACAATGAGCAACATTTTTTCTCGACAATCCGTGCAAGACGCATTGATTATGTAATCAACACGGGGCACACTGTGTTTAATTTCATTGCGAGGAGTACCGTTGATTCTGTTGGTTGCCTCTGTCGCTTAAGATTCTTTATTTCCTTGCACTATGAGTGTATGTGCGTTTGCATATTTACGTGAATATATATGAGCGCTATAATGCAATGTAAAATGTGAAACTGGATTCAGATTAGATTGCGATCACTTTTTTTATGACAAATTTTCCTCACATGAATACCTTTTCGCATTTGCGAAGTATTACTAAAGGAAGTTAGAAAGAAAGAAAATATTTCCTTCCATAAAAAAAGTTTTAATGTTGTACAATATATCTATAAATTATACGATAATCAGCGAAAAAATGATCTTATCACGTTTTATCTAACACACTTTGTATAATTTTATCTTAACAATATACAATAAAAACGAGTAAATGAAACTAAAAGTTAATACTAATAATTATTACAGTTTGCTAATAAATATTAACTTATATTCCGCAATGAAGGCGTGTAAGGTACCGCGTTGCGAATAAGGTTGAGAATACCTGAACTAATGATCGTTTCGGTGCGAATTACTCTGCCGCGACGGGATCTGGACTGGACTTAATGCAGGCAGAACGGGGAGGAGGATGGCGAAAGGATCGAAGCGAGACGCACGAGCGAATAGAGAAATCTCTTCTCGTGCAAGCGCAAGAGAGACGAACAGAGAAAGCGGGCGACGTTGAGGAATGTGTATAAAGTCCTCATTATGGATTACCTACATTACGTCGCGGCTCGCCCGTATTCTTGATGAGCCCGTTCTATCTCGCTTGCATTCCGAGCCATTGTATCCTCATCTTACCGGGATATGAATCATCCCGGTATCGAGGAAGTTCTCATCGCATCCTTGAGAAATTCGTAAGCGATGATGATCGCACGTGTGTGATGTAAGGAAAATAATTACTCATTGTTACTTAAAATGCCATTTTCAATGTTGATTCATCGCAGCAGCATATATGACAGAAGTTGGGCTAAAAATAAGCTATACTTATAAAGCTGCGTGTATTAAGTATAATTATACCAAAGATAAAAGATGATTGATACAAATAATTTCATCAATTTTTTTCTCTCTTATCAATCATTCCTACGATTAAAGTATACAACTCGAAATGTGCAAAAGAATATATTTTAATATCTTATAATGTCGTAACTGTGTGATTTCCCCATAAGTAGTTGATAAAGTGACTATGACTGTGTTAAGGATGACATCTGCAAAATGGCAATCAGCCGTACAAGCTTTATCAGTGTGTTAGCAATTTTCAGATTAAAAATTATTTACAATTAAAATTTTTTTTGTGATTATATACATATATAAACTGAATGAGTGGATGATTCAGGATTCTTGTCCTACATCTTTCAAAATAGTTCAATTTAGAATCTTTGGCTGGTTAAAATGCAGCGCGAATCACTGCACGCATAATTTTCGTCAGGTGAGTTAATATTGACTTTGTAGAAATCTTGTGAGACGATAATTAGCCGAGCGTACAGACTCAAATGTCAGTTTAACAAGGTCATCGTTATTTCACGATTCTCTATATTTATTATATAAATACACTTAAAAAATGTATGCCAAAATTTTTATTTCAGAAAAATTCTAGCGCTTCTGTTTGAAATATCCGTTTCCGGCTCGATTTTCTATCAGTAGAGAAGAAACACGACCTGCCTCACCTGCTCTCTTCGGCCGCGACGGATAACACTTATAGCTACAAGCGTTACGACAAAGAGCCAGGATTCGTCGTCTATATTTATCAGCGACGACGACGACGACGATGACGACGTCGGCGACGCGAAACGTCCGCATGCGGTGTAACCGCGCTTTTGGTACCGTTATACCCTCGGCGATTTCCTGCCGGTCGCGGACCGCGGCCTCCATCGGCCCTACCTCGTCCTCGTCGGCTATCCTCCGCATACTTATGGCGTCTCTTTTCGTCATTGTCACCTACTCCTCCCGGAGTGGACGTGCCCCAGCGCGCTACTGTACCGTAAACTTTTCTGCCCGCCGATTCAAAATTCAAAATGCATCCACTGCGAACGACATGCAGGAATTCGTGACGCATTTCTTCGGGATTATAGTAAATACCGATCGAAAATTTATCGTGTGATTTTATATTTGCTTTTATATTTGATTTTATAGTCGATCGCATCGCTCGAACTTTCGAAGCTTAAATTTATTTTTTTGGAAACTTGAATTCCGAAAGTTTCTTGCAGAAACAACATTGCTTATATCGCATTTTACGATATATCACGAATATTGCCAGCTGAATGATTGGATGCAATGATGCGTTATATGTACGTTGTCATTGAATAATATTAGCAAATATTTTCAAAAGATAAAATGCAACGTTTCGTAAGAATCAAACGAGAAAGCTACATGATTACTATTCCGCAATTGCTCGTGTAACGTTCAAGTTCAAGGCAAGGAAAATGTACATAATTCATGTATTACAAGCACGCCCGTTTATTGTAAGCATTGATTTGACGCATTTTCATTTTTCTGCGCTTTGCTGAATTTTTCACTGAATTTTTCCGTACTTTCTTCAAACAATTTTACATCGTATTTAGTGAAACGTGAGATTACTGAAATTCCTTTTCTCTCTCTTTTCTTTTTTCTGTAATAATTATTTTCTCTTTATAAAAAGAACTTCTTTATAAAAAGAATTTTAATCAAATTTTTTATTAAAAAAAAGAAGAAAAATTTATTAGAAAAAATATCAAATTACCTCTTTTCTAAAAGACGCTACTCACAATTTTGAGAAAAAATTGCTCTTAGATTCCTCGTCGTACAACTGGAAATTCGCAGAAAGAGAGTGATACACTCCATAATATCTGTAATGATCGCTTCAATCGGCCGCGCGTGGAATGCAGCTATGCATCTCATTCGCCGTTCGATTCCTCGGTGAAACCGGCGTGCCGGCGCGTATACATGCGAGCGTGTACCAACGGATAAAGAGGTCGTCGTAAATGCTCCGACGTTAATTCGCCGTGAGTTTTGTAGGACACGGGCGAGGCGAGCCTCGAGGAAGGGGACCCGCGCTCATACCGAGGCGAGTTTACACAACTACACCTGTGCGTCAACAGAGTTTAAACGCACGTCGAACGGTTTCTCGCCGCTAGGGTCGACGCCCTGCCAAACTTCCTAATCGTCCTATCTACGATATTTCGCAAAATTATTGCACGATTAAATCGACAAACGCAGATGATTCAAGTTCACAAACTCCAATTATAAGATTCAGAATTTGAAGAATTGTTAACTCGCTATAGGGTTTATTCTTATCAATGAGCTTTACTTTTTATTTTTATTTTTATTTATTTATTAATTACTTATTTCTTTATTTATTTAATTGTGACTGTTAAATTTTTTAATACTATAAAAAACTTTAATATTATGTAATATTTAATAATTATGTTTTGAGCTGAGGAAGGTCTAAAAAAAGACCGAAACCTTCGCGAATATTATTTTTATATGTAATTTATATTTTCAATAAATTTAATTTAGCAATTAGAAGCCAGCGTCCTACATACTGAGCTGATTCTAATTGCCTATCATAATTAAGTTTTTATCGGTTAATATTTTGGAGCTTAACTAATCAATTTGTTGTCCAATTATAAAATTATAGGATATATAATTATGTTTATCTCGGGAATATAAACCAATTCAATGATTGAATCATTTGATTCAATGATGTCGTATTTGTATTAACTTGTAGATTAATTCAAATTGACAAAGTTTGGTCAGACTAGTAGAGTGTTTGTTTTATATTAAATCGAAATATTATTTTATTAGTTTTTATATCTTTGTTTTAAAAAATTTTTACTAAATTTTTTTATAATAAATAGAGTATTATAAAAGGATAGTATTGAAAGAGTTCATTTTTTATAAAATTTTGAATTTTCTTTGAGAAATGTTCGTACACGCTGTGCACAAACTTTCATAAATTTTGAGATATCTTCCTCTATGAGGAAGCCTAAATTGCAAAGCCTGCTTGTTTAAAGAAGCTCAAGCTTTGAGTAAAATAAAATGATGAAGAAGCAATGTACAAGTTTCTAATTTGTACAGTCTTTATCTTGTTTATACCTCTAAAGAGGGACGTGCTTCGTACAGGAAAACTGATGAAAAAGATAAAGTTAATATATTTTATCTATGCAGGGAATATAATCGAACGGTTCTTTGCCCGGGTCAATGTCTTTTGTCATGAGCGCTTGACGGTATTTCTCTCTCGGGGTATCGATACGGCCAAATGCTACTTGATAATATACATCGCAATTTAAATGCACGTCACATCGTAAGCTTCCGGGATAACATTACAAAATATATATGATCGGAATTATTATGCTATCGACATTGAACTGGCACTGAACTTTGACGAATCGTATCTTGCTAATGAAGCTGGTAACTTTGTTCTCGCGCGAGCGAGTGCGCAACTATCCGATCATGCGCGTATCGCTCTTGAAAGAAAGTCGAGAAAGTGTATAATTGGCAGTGCCTCATATCGAAAGTCGCGCGCATTGATAAGTGGACAAACGACGACAATCGCGGCGCGATGGAAATTACATTATAAGTTGCCAAGAATATATTTTACCAAACAAGTTGCACATTTATTTCTACTTTGCTCGCGAGTTGCATCCACATACTTCTGCTGAAAGTAAAATAATTCGCAATAATTATTTCCTCCAATTAAATGATCCATTAAATGATCCATCGTATATGCAATACAATTCAGTGTCAAAAACTCACCAAATCTTTTTAATATCTATAAATTTACCTTGATTCATCGCAATTTACATTACAGATGTTCCGTGTCTTTTTTCTGCGCAAATAAAAACGAAAACGTAGAACGAACAATGACGGAGCATTACTTGAAAGCAAACCAGTGCAAATCGACGCGGCTCGCTCAGATTGTGTTTTCAGGCTTGGTAAGCAAGTTGAGGATGATGATTCCGTTTTATTTATAAACAGCCGCGCGAATAAGATTCGCTCGCGTGCGCTCAGAGAGTTGCCGGGTTGAACGCCTCCAAGTGCAGCAGACCCGATAAAACGCTAACGGAGCGCACTTATCACCATGCGCTTCTTTATCGTAAAATTGTCGACCGTTGACCGTCCGACTTTCCGTCCGATTGTCTTTAATGCGCTTTGGACTGAATGTTAATTAAGAGTTGAAAATAATAAATTGCAACGGATCTCGCGTCGCGCACGACGACGAGCGATGCGCTTCTTGCATAACTCCCGGCGTCGCAGTCACGCTTGGTAAAAAGTGTTACGTCCGTTGTAATTAGAACGAGTAGAAAAAAAGGTGACACCTGAACCTCGACGAAGGCAATTAGACGATTGTGCATCGAGAATAATATAGACGTCGGTTTAACAATTATGCTTGGGCAATTTTTTTTTTTTATTAAGAATTTATCTAGAAAGATTTGATATAAAAATTGTCCTATAATGATAATTTGTATTTATCTACACTTTTTTTCAATAAATGATCTAAAGAAATAAATAGTCGAGTAAAATAAATGAAGTACATACTTCCTTGAAATACATATAAAAATTTGATCTCTCCTGCTCTATAAAAGTTTAATGTAAATATCTTCACGTTAGTCATTGTGGTCAGATTTCTTCTGTTTACAAGTGTACGATAAATGATGCGAATCGCATCTCTTAGTTTCTAATTATCGATATAAAAAAGAGCAGATCTCTCTTTGAATTAGCGGCGCGAAATTTTAGATATATCAGATATATCGACGTACGTAAACCGTGCAATAGAATACGGTCTCGGTAAAGCATACCGCATCCAGCGTCTCGCTCAATTACAACTTTCATTCAAGGTATACGCAAGAAAAAGAAATCCGCATCGCCCCGGTCGTCGTACCCGGCATGGCGTGACTCCGCGCTGATCTGGCTCGACGACCTTTCCTGCGTAAGCATCGATGTCTCTTTTCGCGAAAAACGCCTACTTGCTGCAACCGCGCGCCTACTTAATCCATTGGCGTGCCAAGCTGCGGCTATTTTAACATTTGTGTCGACACAAAAGAGAATAAGAATCAGCTAATAACTATTACTATAGGGAATTAACAAAATTATTTATACGTAATTTTCTTTCTTAAAATCGTAAATATATTTACTTTATCATAATTTCATAATAAATCTGCTGTATGTAAGTGAGATATTTTTATTATTGTATATAAAAAATATTGTTAATTTTTTTATATAGTAATTTTTTTTATAAATTTAATAAGACTTTACTGGAAAGAAAAGAAGTTTTTGTAAGAATAAAGGGACTACAAGTTTTTTCCACGACAATAGAACAACTTATTAAGGTGAGATAAAATATTTCTACCCGCAAACAATTTCTGCATCATAAAAAAGATATTGTAACTCGTGGTTTTTACGATAATTTTTTAGTTGTTTGTAACAGCCTCCCGAGATATACATACCTACCTACTCTCGGTAATGCTAACCGCTTGGGCTGATTTAGCCCGTCGCGATCAAACTCGAATTCCACCGGCTATTCCGCCTTCGTGCTACGTTCACGGCTGTTTTCTCAAATAGAAAGGCAACCTCTTTGGTTCCTTACCCTTCTAGCAAGTATGAAATTAACATCAACAAACGGAGATAATACATCTACCAGAATAAGATAGATTGTTCCTCAATGGGCACTCGTATAAATTGATTTGAGACGCTATCTTTAAGCAGGACAAAAGTCAATTTAAGTATGTCGCATGTTTAAAAATAAGTTTAACTTTTTTAGGGTCAAAAATGTTTTAAAATTATAAATTGCCATATAAAAAGTAAGATTTGGGCGTCAAGACTTTTCGATCTCTGTTAGTAAAATTCTTTGGGATAAATATCTTAGCACGCTAAATTTGCATTTTCTCTCTCTCTCTTTTTCTTTACCGCACTTTGCGTTCTGACGTCATTTTGCAGCAATCCGGCTGCCACGTGACAGGTATTTAAATGTACCGTACAGCTACCCCCCCAAGCTCTTGCCATGCAATAAACAATACAAAAGAGCGATGCCATGCTGGGCTTTCTTCAGCATCGCGACGAGATCGGAGTGTCTCCTCCACCTTTCCTGCCTACGTTCACGGCTGCCTCCTTTTCTCTCCCTTGATTGTCACGGGAAAGGGAAGAAGGCACTCTTTCTCAGGTAACGCGCGCCGTTCACCTGAGCGAAGAGAGAGAGAGCCCCCGGTTGTCTTCAGTCTCGTAGCGGCGGGCCGGAGGGAAGGAGCTACGTGACCCTGAGAAGACAATTGTCGGATTTTTGTTCCGTTCTCTGCATCGCTCCATTCTTTCTCTCGCGTTATTCTTTATCGCCATTTTATTTAATGCGAAACGGCGAAATTGACTTCCTTTACAATATCTTCCGGCCTCGTGAACGCGTATCGCTATCAGCGACCACTCGTCCACGCGTGTGAGTTTCGTTCCGTTCTGGTGCAGTGAATTACTCATCGGCGGATTTTCGTAGACGGACCTTCAGTGGTGTACATGTACCCCGGGACTAGAATTTCGCCGTAGAACGTAGGAGAAACGAACGTAAGTCTCTCAGTCTCGTGAGAAATACACCGGTGTGTCGTGACGAACGTCGGAACCGTATTCCGTGAGGTTGATTTTGCGTGAGCGTGTCTTTCTTCACAAAGAGGCAAGCGCTACGGCATTATTTGCATTCAAAAAAAATTCTCGAAATAAATAGGGGATCAAATATGAACTGAATTTCACAGTGTGCGATTGATTTAATTTAATAAAAATTTTAAAGGCAAGACAAGCTCCAAAAATTCCTTAAAATTAAAACGGAATCTATTAATGCTAACAGATGCATTATTTATATTCTAGTTTGAAAGATAGAAAAAATATTTTCTGACAATTGAAAACGTAAAATGCAAACGTGTTTCACTGTATAGACATGGCGGTATTATATACTATATTTGTGATGAATGCATTGTGCAAGGCACGGATGTGCGATTACATGTATAGAAATCTTTTATGTGTTGAAATTTGCGAGGCGCGATCAAACATCTGCGATCTTAAAAAACGTCAGAACAAGACAATCGGTGATTCGAGTTCAATTAAAAGCGCCCGATGAGAGGAAATGAAGCTTATTCTCTAAGATTGGATCTCAATAAAAATATTTTACAATTGAAAGGTTTAATCAAATGATTACAATCAAAACAAGAACGGTTATCAATCATTCCACCAAGAAACTATGTACATAATAAAACATAACTTTTTTTTATTTCTATTATTAATGACACAGATTCTCTCTATGAAAAGTCCTTGTCTTGTCTTGTCTTGCCTTGTCTTGCAGTATCTTGTAATATAAAAAACATGTGAATCAAAATAGTAACAGGAAACTGTGCTAATTCCCGAGAGATTTATTCTCAAATAAGAACAGAAGATTCTACTCTAGAAAATTTTCCTTATATGAATCTTATTATATGTGAATGAAGTGTGAGACTTATTGTTACACACAGTTGTGTAATTAATTTCTCTAGGCGTAATTAATCTCTCGCAACAATGTAACATTAAGTTTTACAGCAAGATCTATTTCGAAAATTGTAAATGTCTATTCATAGCCAGTTGCGATTTCTAGAATCTAAATTCGAAATTCTTTATCTACATTGTTTACGAAATAATAATAGTAAATAGCGAAATATAAGAAGATTATAAAATCCATTTTTTACGGAGATGTACTGGAAACTTTTCCCTCACATTACCTTTTCCGATACTTCATTGATTCGTTAGGATCCAAGTTAGTTCTTGCATCGCAATTCGCGGATTTTCCTCTCCACTTGGTGTGGTCGTCGCTACCAGCTTGACTCTGCATGCAGCATAAATTTGCATCGTAATTGCAGAAAATCTTAGAAATATGTGCGCGTATGTAGAAGAGAAAGTTTCTTGGAAAAGGGATTTTCGCGTTTTTCGCTTTATGTTCGTAAAATATTAATGTTGAAACAAACGAAATGCGAGTTGCGTGTGTATTTGCGAGTGATTTAAGAAAATTTTTATTCCCATGCACGATCCAATAATTTCGTGGCATCGCAATTGCAAATTTTATCCTATCAATTTATAAATGCTTCCTGCTTTGTTAAGTCGACAAAAAGCGAAAAGCAATGGTCGAATCGTTTCTTCACTCTCCTCTTTTTAATATTTTTTTGCAACTGGTCGAATTAAAATGAATAAATTTTCTATGTACAGAAAAAGATTAATTTTTTATTTGATTTGATAAAATATAACGTAAAACAGAAATATAAAATGCTAGAAAACTACGTGACTACATATTATAGCTTTATAAATATTTCCACTGTTGCGAAATTGCAATTGCTTTTAGGATTTAATTTGCTCCTTTATAAAATACGGAGTAATCTTTCGATTAATGATGCATTTTATTACATGGTATTTTATTAAATGGTATACAGCAATATCTTCCATTATAAACATAAATTTATAAATTTGTCATTTTTTTATAATTTTAGAAAGTTTGTTTGCTGAATTTTAATTATAAAACAAAAGTTAAAAAAATTTGTTATATTCCAATGACCTAAAATTCTTTTATCAAGGATTAATATCTCCGCATTATAGCGGTAGAGAGAACATAAGCCAGCCTTGTAGCTCTTAACTTGAAAAGGTGGGTAGGTAGGTAGATAGGTAGGTAGGTAGCTAGCTAGGTAGGCAGGTAGGTAGGTAGATAGGCATGTACACGAATATATGGATACTTTAGCTTTAGCAGATAGATAACTTTTCAAACGTGATGTATCAGGTATTTTGATTCCATGTCTTGAGTACTAAGAATATTATTCAATATTTTTTTCAATCCTTGTATTATTTTAAAATATGAGCGCTAGCTAAAATTTATTTTGCACACACAATTTTAATTTCACACATCGATCCCATAATAATATCCCATATTAATAATATCTTACAAGTAAACGTGTTTATATTTTTTTATTAATATCTAAATAGAGCGTAAAATTTTTATAAAAAGAAACACGCACGCACAATGAATGTTGAAACAAAATTTTGAAAACTACAAGATGCGTTTGTTAGAATATATTTTTATAAATTTTTACATTCATTAATATTTTAATTCGATGTAGTGATTGTTGCAGTCAAATTCTTGCTACGTCTCGCTTGACTTCGCGGCTTAATGACAAATTTACTGAAGCTATGACGCTACTTGGCTGAAATACCGTTAACCGCCATCGGCGAAGAAAAGAAGAGCATATAGTTGCCGTGAGAAATTCCAGTCACGTAAGAGACTTCGATAACCGAATAAAAGTCTCAAAAATTCGCTTTGATCGACAGGCATCTTCATCAGAATCTTCAATTGACATTATCATTTTATCGATATTACGAGACACCATAGAGATCTAACAATACTATTTCCATCAGCCCCGAAGATGCATCTAAGCAATCAAGTTTATTGAGAGAATTTCGTGACCGTTATCGCTGTGTTTCTCTTACACGTGCTTTGCATTTTTCCAAGTTCACGATCTGCCGCTCCCTTGATCCTGCGATCTAATTACGCAAACATTTCGTGAGGCATTCCTTGCATGCTGTCGGAAACGGACTCGTAATGCAGCTGAGTGCTGATTACTGCGGCCGCGATGCAACTGCAGCGGCCACGCCCTGAGCGGCGGCTATCACGGAGGCTGCAATACGGCTTGTATATGCTTTGCTCGGCTCGCATTTTCACCGAAGATTGTTGCATTTCTTTTGCGGAGACGCAACACGCGCTCCACGTGGCCGCTATCGCTGTGACAGCGTGGCGGCAACGCCGGCGGTCGCGCTTTTATCGGCGAACCTCGCGAGAGAGCAAGATTGCACGTCATCCTCACGTCATGCGGGTCATCGGGTCATTGTGCACAAAATTCTCAAGTTTTGTTTATCGTTTCTCTTTTGACACATTTCGCATTTATCTCTCTGAGTAAATGGATTTTAGTCGTGAAAAAAATTGAGTAGGTGCTTGAAAATCAAGATTAATTTTAATTTTCTTAAGACGATAATGTTACTGTTTTAACAGCGATATATTGCAAGTAAAACAAAAAAATATAATACGTATATTAATTTGATCATCGTCTTAAATCTGATTACTACTGGCAAATCAAAGAAGCAGTTAGACGGTGAATTGATCGATTGAATCGACATCTGTTTCATTCTGAAAACGAATGTCACGTTATACTTCCTCGACATTCACTCATTGCGTGACCTGTCGTTTATCGACAACAAACGGCTTTATTATCGGTCAGCGAACCGTGAGAAGTCGCGCAAGATAACGAATGTTAGGTCATTCGGCGAGAAAACGCCGTATCTCTCAAACCTCGACCCTGAATTTTCATCGTGTTTCGCCGTCACGTGCATCCCGCATTCAGGAAACAAACGGTATACCCGTGTCGGCTTTTAATGAGGACAACACGACAAAAGTCACGCTCATGAAGATGACAGTTGCTTAATGATATCCGTGTCCTTCGCCGCAAAAAAATGGGACACGCATCACGTGAATCCGAATTTAAGTGATACCTTGTTGTAAAGGTGTGCGTTATTCGTTTTACGGAATATACAAAGATATTTTTTCCACAAAAATTAAAATTAATAAAATTTTTAATTAACTATTTTTATATAAAGGATACAGAGAATAGTTAGGGGTCACTCGCGGGCTTAATAAGACAGCATCTGAATAACTTAACGGTAGCCGACGTTGCTAATTGGGCATCGTATGCGAAGCGAAAAGCGGATGAATAGTCCGTGAACATGTAAGGCAAAAATTAAACGAGATTGGGCTGGAATTTGTCGGCTGAAAATCATTCGCTTGCAACGGATCTCAGTTAACCATCGAGCCTCTTTAATTCAAAATAGATCTCGGTAATAAATCTTACTCGATTTGTGCATCGTCTTAATAATTGGCTACGTAAATAACGCACGCAGAATTTTGCATAATGCAGCAACAGAAAGCGCGCTGCGTGCCACATTATCATTGGGTAGCAGACTCTTAACCGCAAGTAGCTCGAAGGAGTCCAGGACTCTGGAATGCACTTACACAATCGTTGGTCGGACAGCGCGAAAGAAACGTCGACTGACTAGTCGTTTTACATTGGATGACCGGCCGCATTATTGAATATTGCTTTCAACTATTGTTATGGTTAACCAGATTGCCGCGAAAACGGTTTTAACGATCGTGAAGTATCACGGTGATCGGTGTGCTTGTAATCGCTACTTTGGATAAACAATATTCTATATGTAAATATGCAAATATAATTTTTCACGAAGATAAATTTGAATGAATAAAGAAAAAAAATTCAGCTCACTTATGCGATGAAATGTCGTACGCTAATCGTGACAATGGCAGTGAGGTGGAAAAGGATGAGTAGCCATAGCCCTACCTGAACCTCGAAAGAAAAGAATGTGCCCAAACTTCCCTTACACGTACAATTCTTACAAAGGATCTTAAAAAGGATCCTAAAAAGGTACACCCACGCTCAAAAATATATCTTTTAAAAATCTCTTTGTCCGAGTGCTTGCTGTTTTAATAAATTTAAGAGAGTCGATAGTTCTTCAAGAATTACTCTATTAAATTATTCGAATAAATAATTAAAACAAAAAATTATGAAGAAGATTACAACAGAAGCGTATTTGTATTTAACGGCAATATTATCAAATAAAAAATTAAGAATCAATTACCGTTTACAAAAAAACAAAAACAAGAAAAAATAGAATAAGAAAACGCTCATTCTCCGAAGCTGTCGACGACAACCGGAAATTAGATCAACCTTGTTATATCGAGTATCGAGCTTGCCAATTGACGTTTGCCAATTCATCCAAGACACGTAGATATAACGCGATTATATATACGGTAACACTAAGGTAATCAGGCCACGTTGTTCCATTCAATAAGAAGCACGACGGCGTGTAAAAATTCTCACGGAGGAGCTATAGTCAGATGTATTATTAAGCTTTACGTAAAGCGTAACGACAGAGACGTCTTTCCACAATTCTTCAATTCAATCCTTGCTATCTTACTCGACGATCAATTTCAAAACTGGCTTAGACTTTGTGGTTCTTAATTTTTTCGTGACGATGCATGTTCTATTTATATGAGCTGAACATTTAATGCAACTAATTAACGCAATAATTTTTCTAAGAAATACGAAAAAATTATAAATAATTAGAATTATCAAATATGACGTTATCTTTTATTAGCTGAAAAAAATATCCGCGGAATAAATAATTAAAATGTCATACGGATTGCGCAATCTCTTACGTGATGACGATTATACAAAGGGCTTCTCGAATATCCTATGGATTGAATTCGTCTGTGGCAGATCCGGTATCGCGAGGTATCGATTACCAATTTTGTCATCGAGCGGATGTGTCATCGGCGATGACCATTGAGGAAGCCGGAAATCGCCGGTCAATATGCAGCGGTACTTTATTCGTGACATTTAAGTAATCTGTCGGCGTACGTCCGTTTATAGTCACCTTTCCGAAACGACAAAGTTTAACGAAGAAGCGATCTGCATTTATATTTTTCTAAAATGAAATAATAAATAAATATTTTTATTCTAAAATAGATCTGTAAAGCTCAATCGTTGTTAAAAATCTACAAACTATTTATAATATCTTTAAAAAAAGCAGGAAATATATTTTCCTAAAAAAATTTTACAATTGCATTTCGTGAACTTATATTCATCCTATCAAAAACTGTTCATCTTTTCATTCGAAAAAATTTTATTTAGAAAATAATCTTTCTTTTAATTGTAAAATTGATCAAACTTTTATTATTATATTCTTAATGTAATAATAATTATTAAAAAATTCGGTATTAAACTGTAAACCCAAAAAAGGAATCTCCTTTATATTACGGTTTATAGACATAATTGATCACTATGCAATAAAGGATCAAGATAAGCAGAACCGGGATCCAGTTAGAAAGTATGTTTGCGGCGCTATCGTAATTATGGCGATGCGAATGTTTCCTGGTAACACGGTGGGACCGTTATTCGGCACACTGCGCGAGAGGATACATAAATTTGTCCACAACCGATACCGCGCGATACTATGTCGCTCGAGAGCGTGGAAAATTGCAATTTTACGTAATCTTCACGAAACCGCGTACTCTAACCACTCGACAGCAATTTTTCTCCTGCGCGCGATTATCAGAATTTATTTATTACGACCGTAAAATAACTTGTGCGGTACTTTCCTGCGTCTTCCAGAATATTGAAGCTGAATTTATATTAGATAATAATGAAAATAAAAAATGGCAATAGAAGTCAACGTCATAAGTTGGACTTAAATAAATTAATGCATAAATAATTGATCAAAGTCATTTGATCATTTCGAAGGAAATATTCTTTTAAGGAGGTTGGAGAGTTATTTCCCTAAAGAGATGCTAACTCAAAAATTCTAAATAAAATCTCTTACATTGTAGTATATCGTTTGAAAGGGCATAGAAAACGAAAATTTTTGACGCAAGCCAGAGATTGATACGTTGACTCGTTCGGAAGTTATTTAGGTTCAAAGTTCGACAAAATCAATTTTCAAAAAATCGTTACTCTCTTTCGGAAAATCCTAAAAAAACTTTGATGTGTGAAAGTGTTTGTCTTTTTAAGTCCATAAAAAAAAAAAAAAACAGATTGGTACAGATGGATTTTGATTTTATCACCTCACATCTCCGTGATCTGCCAATCGTGGAGGGACATGTCCTGCGGAAGATTGCATTTAGATATTTGATAGATATTTGATATGCTTATATACCTGACTGATACGGATTACATTGTATTTATTTAAAATTTTTTTAGAATCACTTTGATCAAGGTTCAAAGAAGGGATTGCTGCCATTTTTAATTTTAAACTAATAAATTTTAATTTGTTCCGTTTTCGCTGATTTTGACCGATTAATTGTGCATTAATTTATTTGCATTGCTATTTTCTATTTTCATGACTAATTATTCGGAATCTTTTTTAACTTAATTTCATTTTAAGTTTATATCGCAAAATAAAAATGATCTTCAATGTTTTTTTTTTTTTTTTTATCAAGAGCACGATTTCTCTCTTACAGAGAAATTTAGGTACTTGTTTAATTACGGTCTGATATCCGATCGAATGGCGAAATCCACTGCCGTTCTCAACGTCGAATTTTTGTTCGGCGTTCTTTCACGCTCGGCTACAGCGAAAAGTCGCGTTCAAATGTGAGGCTCTAAGAGGCATCGCTCGCTTTTTACACGCACCATTTCGCGCCGTTCTTAACAGGATGTCCGAATACTTTCTAGCGCTAATCTACAGATAGCTTGGCATCCGGCTTCCGCGAATCATTTTATTAATCTATGAATTATGCATGATTATTTTTTCTTTTATTTTTATCTTACAAAGTATAATTATAATGCTAATTATAAATTAAATAATATTTGCATTTGTAATAAAATCAATGATAGACTCTGCGACAAGTATATTGTAATTATGATTGACAATATTTTATAAATCATCCGCGCATATTTCCTATATGATCGCGTAAATATATAAATAGACGGACATTTATTGATTCCTTTCATCTACTGAGTAATTCGCATAGTTGACATTTAAATTTTTCTGAATGAACGAGAAGAACGCGAAGATTCCAGCTTCCGTATTAACAAGTTGTCCTTGCAAAAGAACGCCTTGTATTTTAACGCCTCGTGTAAGATTTTGCAAAATATTTTATATACGCAAAAAACTTTCTTACCTGAATTCTAAAAATGTTTGCCCTTCAATGTAACAAATATGAGCCACAAAAGGTGAACAGGGACGATTATTTAACTTGGACGATTATTTATCGATCAAAACTTTTCGAGAGCAACTCCAAGGATATCAATAGCAACTCGATTTTATATTAAACGATAGATGATCTTGCATCGCGATTAATGTCGATGACGTTTTCTTCTCAAGGAGACTCTTCGCATTCGTGGACACATACGTACGTTCATGTACACGTACACAGTCGTGACGCACGCGTCCGGATTTTCTGATGAAACCGTTATAATCGACGAAGATCGACTGTCAAGCGGGATGGTGGCGGCACGCCGGAGCGTTTAGCTCACCGCAGGAAGATTTCCTGTCGAGGACGCGTTGTAATCGCGTAATCGCGAGTAATTGTAATCTTGTCGCGATTTGTCCCAACGGATACTTCCTGTGGATCGCGAACATAACGGATCCTTGCATTCAACTCGAACGATCGACTCCGCATACGCAACATAACATACGAGCAAGATTGCAGTTATTTTACGCGAATTAGTTTCTTAGCTCACCGCGTTTCATAATTATGCTTTTTTTTTTTTATTTCAATCCCGTATATTTTTCCCGAATAGATATACGTGATTAGTGATTCTGTAACTGGCCGTTAAATCGTGGTGACAACATTCCCACGAAGCGCGTTTCGTAATTTCTCTATCGAGATTTAATGACATGTCGTGCTTGGTATCGTTGATCGATAGCCAATTTATGATCTACACAATCATTGATTCATACTTTTATTATAATTGACAATCAATTTTGTTCTGTGACAGACGCAGAAGTGTGATACGGATCGCGACAAGAAAACGAATCGCGAATGAAGGATAAAGATCTATTAATCCAGCGCGACGCATTTGACATTTGACACATGACGAATCGATTAATATCCTTTTCCTGAAAATTTCTTCCTGCGACAGCTGTAACTTTACGCTCGACGTTTTCTGATCCTACGCATCCTAAACTCCGATTACCATATTTATTACTGCAACAAAATCCCAAAGCGCGACATGCGATTAAGGAAGAGTTCTCGCGCGAGCTCCCACGACGTAATCGGAAACGCCGAATCCGTGGAGGCCTAATTACTCGGTCGCTAATTGAACGCGAAAATCGTCGCACGACCGCTTGCTCCAGTTTGCGTCAGATTGTATGCCTCGACAATGGCACGTCGGTTGCATAAAAGCGACTGTATAATGGCATGAGTCGCGAAATATAATAAACTTTCGCGATCCGTTGCTACGCTGATCTTCCTCTCTCCTCTCTCTCTCGCTCTATCTCTATTTCTCTCTCTGTCTTTCCGTTTGCGAAGTGCATCGTCGCGTCGGTGCATAGGTGCAGCGCATGTAAGATCGCTTTCCAGTGCTTCCCACGAGTTCGCTCATCCGCGAATCTGCGGTCGTTACGTCATATGTCTACCCGCAATCTCTTGCGACTTGGAGAACGCGACTGCAATCAGGCATACAAGATGTTTTGTATACATTAGCTGTTGTAACTACAATATATTAAAGCCTTATATTCTTTAAGCAGATTTGAATTTTATTCGAAGATTTTATCCCAGGAAAATGTATCTTTGGAAGCTACATATAATATAATCATTTTTTTAAATATATCTTATGATATATTTTATATTTATATATTACATAAATATGTATATTATATAATATAAATATAAATATATATATATATATATATATATATATATATTTATATTTTTTTTTACTATATAATATATCATGTATAACATATCTTTTAGATATTTTTGAAACAAGGTAGAGAAAGAAAGAGAGAGAGAGAAAGAGAGAGTAGAACGTAATATTTAGATGACTCTTTTCTTTCCCTCCTTCTCAAGGAGTTGATGCGGTGCGAGAAATAGATTCAGTATTTTACGGTTAATGGATGCAGGTGTGTGTGTGTGTGCAACGTAACGTCATCAATAATAATCTCGCGACCAGTGATGATTATCGCAACACTCGGTTACGCGGCTGCAGCTGCCACAAATCAGCCGCAGAAACCGTAAGGAATTTTATGAGAATTGGCGCGTATTCGACTCGGTGCTCAGAAATATCAGATGATAATGGAGAAAGACTGCGGTCCTTTCGCTATTAATACGATGAATGCGAGAAAAAAATTAAGAATTAATTGCGATTACGCGTCCGGGTAATAGCTAAATCTTGTCGCGATTTTCCATTACATTGCATCGTTAATTATCTCGAAGATAAAAGCTTTAGTCAATCAACGAGCATACTCGAAAAATTCGAGAGAAATCCGTGAGAAAATTTACGCGTATTGCATCGTCTACGATATCTACGATCGTTTAATTATAATCATCCGACGTGAAATTAACGTCTCACGTAAAGATCTTCTTGTCTGTTGCAGAAATATGCTGATAAGAGAATTGGCGGCCGTTTGGGTCGCCGTCCTCTTGTGCCATCTTCAGCTAACGGAGTCTCAGGTGAGCATTCAGCTATATATACCTCATCGCACCCAAGTTTTGAAAGCACGCCGCATTACATTAACTGTTAGGAATCAACTGCGATTATTCATGGCTACAATCGGCGTTCATGATCCTCTCGCATATTACGTGCAAGCCGCGCGTTTTCATTCAATTATAAATTAACCGCTCATCTATTTATCGTCGTCTCTCACGTGACCTATAAACGGTTATTCTTGTCTCATCAAAAAGATTTGATAAAAATATCTCAGACAGTTTTTTACCTAATATCGCATTGATCCGAAGAAGAAATTGAGTATCCAGACGAAGGTAATTTTCTCGGAGAACGAAGAAAGAGTTGCGGCTCTGCCGTATACACGAGACAGACGAGAGAGAGAGAGAGAGAGAGAGAGAGAGAGAGAGAGCGGTCAGGAGGAAAACACGCTAGAGCGAGGAACTCGCGCAATACGAACCCTTGGTCGAGAAAGATTCTTAGAGGGGAGAGGGGTTTGAAACCGCGGGTTATGAAGTAATTGGTATGTCGGCGGCGAGCTCTCCGTAGAAGTTACCAGAGTATGCCGCAGCTCGTTTCCACGAGATGTGGCATATGTGAGGTGAAAGTGAATTTCATACGCAAGCGCGCCCGCGCTAGCCGTTCAGAGTGCTGCTCAATCACACACATGCACGCACATGCATACACTTATACAGTTGTAAGTTACAACATTTTAACTACAGAACGCAGCGATACGCGAGAGGGGAGAGAATGTAACGAGAATGTGCGAGTCTCTGAGGCAGGCAATTCTGCACGATGCTTTGACGCCTTGAATGTTTCCCCGAGAAGTGAGATATTTGCTTGCAAAAGTCTAGAGATCTGTTTAACAATTATTCCTGTTAAAAATTAAGGATCTTAGAGAGGAAACATGGAGGAAACGCCAAAGATTCTTAATATTTTTTTTTTCTGGTAAAGTAGATTTTAATTCTATCTTTGCTCATGTTATGTCTTTCACGTATCTACTTTCAGTAGATCTTCCATCAGATTGAAATTTAATTTAACGGCAACTCCGTCAACTTTTCTGTATACGAATCATTATTGAATTGCGCACACAATAATCTAATAAATAAATTTTAAATGATATAGTATTACAAGTGAAATAATTTAAGTGGTACCGCACGTGACATATCGAAGGTGGGAGAAGGGGAGTTATTACAGATGATTCAGTTTTCGAACGAAGCTACGCGAGAATGCACGAGGACGCACATATGCGCAGTGCGTATTCGCACCTCTCTCAGGAATGTAGTCACCGTTATATCACTGACATACACGCGTGCGAAGCGACGTCGAAATACTACAGGGACGAGAAACTCGCGTCCGAGTCACTCTCTCGAAGTTAGCGGGTACTTTCCGCGTTCTTCACAGAAGAGACGAAGAGATCGTTGGACGGATTGCGTCTGCACTTTCTCCCGCCGGATAACAATGCGGCGTCTAACATCGTCTGAATTTAGCCCGCGCCATTACACATAAGCGTTGTAAAGTCGAAAGATACATACAACTTTCAAATATAAAGCAATCGTGAAAAATTCAAGATGTATGATTGCGATAGGTCTTTAGCGAAACTTGGGTTGATCTGTTGATGAAGCGTGAAATCGTCAAGCGTTCATACACTTTTGATATTCTTGTTGCCCTTTAAGCGCAACAGAAATTTGTCTAACAAGATTAGCTGATGTAATTTAGAGAAACTTTTTCACCTATTTTGCAATATTTCAATCTGATATTATTATTCAGCTTATCAATATTATTGTATAGTTTATTTAAAAAATCCTTGATATTTTTTGCTATTTGTTAAATAAAATTATAATACAATTTTTTCTATTAGCCGGTAATTTAGTGAAGTTCCTTGTAATTTAATAAATTATGAAATAATTTAACACATTTTTGATATTATTATTTTAAGATGCACATATCGATTACTAGCTAATAGTCTACGGCCATGTGTGTTAACCATTAGCATTAATTAAACATGCTCCGTTTCTATTGCAGGTTCCTGCTGCGAATGTCTTCACCTGTCCAAACGGTAAGTAATAATATTTACTGATGACGCATGAGTCTCGCACACGATGACCTTCCTTCCTTTGAAAGATTGCGATGTTCACGTATCCGTTCAGACAAGTTTAGAGACGATAATACTTTATGATGATTTAAGCCGCCATGGAAGATCTCTAAGAATCGTAAACTTGCTCTACGTAAGCGTCAAACAAATAGTTCCCGAAGATTTGAATATAACGTGATCCCTCACGAGTAGAATCCCGCGAATCAACTGCGATATCATGTGCAAGATTACGTGAAAGTTGCTCCGCAATTATTTCTTTGAACGATTCATTCAAGTTAATCTTAATAGAAACCGCCATCGTCGAAGCAGCAAGCCAGTTCGAAGATTAAGCGACTCTTACTTTCACGATCGATCACCGATAAATATTAGAGCTCTTACGGATTACGAGAGAACAACGCAAAGCGTAATAAAAACCGTAGAATGATTTTCGAGATTATTGAATTGTAAGAACCTATTACGGCTAATGACATGCAGTTCGTCCCGTTCGGATAATTACGGGAAAGATCAATCACGCGACTGTCGAAGAAAGTAGCACTAGCTACGCGAGTCTCTCTCCGAGGGAACAAAACATAATTCTATTAAAATAGTAACTTTCGGCTCATTTTCTCAGAATAATTATTATCAAGTAATAATTTGTGAGAAAGATTTCTCACTTAAATTCTCACTTCGCTCGAATGATTTTTCAGTTTGCGGGAGATCAAGTTCTCCCGTGTCGTGTATGGAAAATTGCTTTCGCGAAGTCAACGGATACAGTTGCAAATGAGGGAAACCGACCGAGGGGATTCTTTTTTTTTTTTTACTAGGCCGCGTCGCTACGTACGTTTAAATCGCACGGAGACGCTTTGAATCGCAAATTCGAGAGCCGGCAATTATACGCCGCGCCCGCTACACAAGAGTCTCGAAAATGAGGCACGCGAGTGTCTGATAAATAAATCTCGTGAGAGACAATGAGGATAAGAGTTCGGCCATTCGTGACGCCACTGCTCCACTTTTCCTCGTTACTCGCCGATGCAATTAAGTAGGTTGCACGTACCATATGCGACCGATCGGTGTCGTTAGCCATAAGTCGTCGCGTGTGTTTGAAAAATTGCAAGTGCTATTTGCTTCCGCAAGTATGCGTTTTCTATTTTTTCTCATTCTTCCTTCGATTAATCTACGCTTCTTGTTTGGTCACGTTTTCCTAGCAGCTGCATATCGAGATATAATAGAAACGCTTCGTCGAGTAAATGAAAGAAATTATTTAAAATAAACATATCATATTGTACGATACCTGACTCTAATAAATATGAAGATTACAAAATAAAATAACTTGCTTAAGAGGACATGTCTATCTAAGAGAGTTAAAAAATAGTTTTTTGGGCAAATTTTTTTTTTATAAAAACGGATTTTTATTAAAAAACATTAGAATATTATTAAAAGTCGTATTGAAGGTAATTCAATTTTTTAATAAAAAATATTGAAAAAAATAAACGAAATAGAACCAATACTCGGAACATTCTTGTTTGTAAGGCGTTCTGCAATCCTGACCGTAGCTCAAAGCAAAATTTTGTGAAATCAAAAATTTCAAAAGATTTAGATAATATATTAAATTAATAATAATATATTAAATTAGATTATCTAAGACCTCGGATTGGATTGTTGAAAAATTATTTTTTAACAAAATAGCAGCGTGACAAAGACATTAAAAAATCGATTTTGGCTAGAATGCTAATTTTTTGCATGTAAAAAAAAATCTAGACAAAAAAAAACAGGCCTCGATTAATTCATTATTTTTTTTATTATATTAGTCACCGACTTTGTGATTTTGAGAAAAACGCGTTTAAAGTTTTAAACGAAAATGACCGTTCTGCTTCACAGCTTAGAACTAACTGCTACTCTGTCTACCTACTGTACCTTTTATCCTACTGCTTCTACCTCTCTAAAAATCTCTCAAAAGACATCATAAATTCGTGCGGCAGCTGCTGCGGGGCAAGTTTTATACCTATCCCAAATGCTATTTCGAGAAAGGTATTTATACCTTTGCAATACCTTCATCAATTTTGCTCGAATTTTGAACTAAACTTGAACTAAAATTTTCTGAGATGCTTTTAAGATGTTACACTACAAGATAATGATCAAAATTAAAAAAATAAATCTTTTGATAGAAAATTTCTTGGTAGACGTACTAGTAGGTAGAGTAGAAGTTTGAAAAATAAATCTTGTAAATCAATGTATTGCACAACCGATAATATAATATGTTACGTTGATCGAAATGCAAACTATTTTAGACATAACTTTTCATTTGCATAAACATTCCTCTATTAATATGCGAAATGCCAATATCTGTTGCGATACACATATCACTAACTTTATACATAAAACATTTCCACATTCCGCGCATTATGTGAACTTTCAAAAATATCGAATACATTTCAAGACATCAGAATTTTAAGATTTAGCGAAATTATTACAAAGAATATATTCTCGAATCGCAGCATTTGAGGCCAGCTTTGAGGTCGTTTTATGCCTGACAGGTTTCAGGAGGCTCCATCTAATACTCAGGTCGAAAATCTCGATCCGGGATATAATAATAGAGGATCGTGATGGCGGGGGATGAGGTAGAGTTTCAGAGGCTGTGTAGAGAGACAGGACGAGACGGCATTCCTAAACCGTGAATCCTCCGCGGCATCTCTCCGTCTTTTCTTCTCCGTCTCTCCATCTTTCCATCCAATCATGGCTCGCCTTGTCTCGTCCTCGTCCTCATCGTCGTCATCATCGTCATGGTACACATAGCGGACCCTAAAAATATACGACGGCTTGTATTCGCGCGCCACGGTTATCTACCTTCTACTCGGAGGAGGAAACTCGACCGAGCACAAACCGTTGAACGGGATTCCAAAAAGTAGAACATCCGGCAACACACTCGTTCATCTGCTCCTTTACGCGATCATCCATCGTGCTTTGTACCCGCTTGCTGGCGTTTTTGCCGGAAGAACAGTGGAACGAAAAAAAAAAAAGCAGAGACGGTCTCTTTCCGCGTATACTTGCGTGCCAGTCAATCATTTAAAGGATTATATCATTCTTCCGCTATTTGGCTAACAAGATAAATCATATATTTTATATATTTCAATTGTCGCAGTCTCTGCTTCGTTCTTACGTTCTACAATTTCAGATTTTGTTTTCAAAATCGGTTTTCGCGATTTTCGCGATTTTTTCACATTCCACAATTTTTTAATTTTATAATAGCGATATTGTGTTTTCTCTTTCTCTCTCTTTATTTTTTCCATTTTTCGATATTAATTACGAGTTGTTGTGCTGTCGATGTTATTTCGCGATCGTTGGTTGCAATATCACGTGTCTATTCGCGGAGAGAAAAAATAATATTTCACACACATTCTCCAAACGAGAAATGCTAATAGACGCCGAGAGAACTGTGTGCGTAGCGCGAGCATGGCCGTTTGACCTTTTGAAAGAAAGGAAGGTCGTCACATCGAGTCTTTCCCAGCGCCAACTGCATCAGCTACTATGACTGAGTAATGTCGTGTCTTTCGTTTCTCTTCAACGCAACTCACGCGTTTCTATGAAGCGTCGAATCTTTTCAATTGCATTGCGCGAAAAATTTTTTATTTTGTCATAATGTCAAAAATGTCAAAAATAAAATATTTTTCTATAAGAGTAAAAAAACTTATTTTTTTTTATAAGAAAAAACTTATTTTTTTATAAGAGTAAAAAACTTAAAATAACTGTCTAAAAATTATAGCATTATAATAATTGGAAAATATTCAGTTTACAGAATAGCATTTTGGTTATCGTTTAATTAACATGTTTATATATTTAATTGATTTCAGGAAGTAGTTTTAAATTTACCAGAAATGATGAATGATTAAAATAATCTGCTACGATCGAACATTGCCAATATTATTTGATAAACAATAGAAATTATCTATAATATAAATAAAAGTAATTGCCAAAGTTTATCAAATTATTTATTCTTAAAGCTCTAGAAAAATAAATAAATAAATATATATATATAATTAATATATAAAAAATATTAATTAACTTTGCTTCATCATTGCTTTGCAAAAATTACTGAAGAATAAATGCTATTGCGTAGTTATTTTTAGTTCTCTAATTGTAAGATAAGTACGAAATACTACTTTTGCTAATACTGCTTTCTTTTTAACTGAAACTTTATCTATCTTTTACCATCTAATTTACATACTCCATAATCAATCAAAGATATCGCAAATTGCGACATTACCTATATAAGACGAGATTCTGGCTGTAACGAGTTGGTTTACTTTGCTCGAACCACTGACACGAATTGATTACGCGGAAACTCGAGAGCAATCTCAGACGATAAACGGCACGCTGTGAAATAAAAACTCTTGCTTGAAGCAATATAGCTGAATATAAACTTATGCGCGATATATTCCCCTTCTCGCTAATTAGTAGAAAAATGTATTCCGATGCAAATTCTTATAGATTATCGGAGAAAAATATTGATAAAATTATTAACAAGAAAATTTGACAGAAACTAAGCTAGAATACTGAATAAGCAAAAATATATGTAGGTGAATCAATGATACAACTCGTCTAAGTTGTCGCCATCAAGGCAAAATTTAACTATTTTACAAGGTCCCTTTCGACTCTGGTTGTCAACTCCTTAAGGCACACCGTGTGCACTAAAAACGATCGAGGCCGTTGTGTCCGTCACTGTCAACGTGGGTCACCGATTAACCGCCTTTTCTGTCTTCTTACTCGATGATATGAGCAAAGTATCCGGTTGCTGAGGAAACGCTCGCGAAGCCTTGAAATAAAGCTGCTCGCACACAAATGTGCTTGCCGGAAGTTTTTAACTCACGAGTAATGATAATTGAGATAAATTAAAGTGTACAAGAACTTATATTACGAAGCCTTTATCGTGTGTTTAAAACATTTAATTGATTAAGTATTAATGTAAATAACCTGATCTAATTTAAATAATAATAGCGTTGGAATGACACTATTAGCAAATATTACAGTGCAGAGATTGCGTTTTTATTGCGATGCGTTATTACAACTTTGCGCTCAATCTCTACTTAAACAGACAGTTTAATGCCACGTTTTTTTTTTTTTTTTTTTTACTCAGGATGGGAACTGCGAGGCATACACTGTTATAAGTTCTTCAACATCAGGCATTCCTGGGAAAAAGCGGCGGAATTATGCAGGAGGTAAGCCACGCACTATCGATTCTTTCATTAATTCTGCTACCTAAAGTTTGATTTTAATCAAATACGATCGATATCACTTGATGATAAAAAATAAATAATCGTAATACAGATTGTTGTCTCAATCACTTTAAAAAATAATAAAAAAAAATAAAAAGAGCCAGAAAATTCCGTTTCTCTCGCACGATATTACGCGAGATAGGCTATCGATAACTCTGACGGTCCATTGCAGATACGGAAGCGAGCTGATGGTGGTCGAGTCGTACAGCGAGAACAACATGTCGGCGAGCATGATCGGCCGGCATTTGGATCATTACTGGTTAGGCCTTGCTTCACTCGACGATTTACGGACCAACACACTCGAATCCGCCGCGGGAATGCTCGTCTCTCAATATGCTGGTTCGTATGCAGTTCCGTTTCATTCGATGTGCAGACGAGCGGATTCTGATTGAATCCCGTAACCGAACGCATCCTCAAGCTACTCTTTTGCCTTTCTTTTTTATTTTTCTTTCTCTCTTTCTTTCCCGAGTGCGCAATCGTCTCTTTACCATTAACGATCGACTGCTCTTAAGAGACCTTGACCGATATTCTACGCAATGCGATGCGGTTTGCAAGTCCGACTCTCAAAGTAAAGAGAATAAGAACGCTGGATTGAGATAAATTGTTAACATTCTTAAGCACATATTAAGCAGACATTTTTAAAATCAATTTGATTAAGAAAATACAATTTTGTCATTTATTTCTTTTTTCTCTAAAGCTTAATCAGCTCTACAAACCTCTTTATTTTGTATTACTTGAAATATTAATTACTGGAACTTATTCTATTGATATCAAATTTTTATTGAAAAGAAATCAATTTGAAAACGAAAAAAAAATTTATGGTAAAATAATATTCATCAACTATGATGTATCTTACAATATATTTCTTTTTACCTTTTATTTTTAAAATAACGTTACTTTTTAATAACTGAAATAATTATTATACAAAAAAAAAGAAATTAGAAATTATTTCTTTATATAATAAATATATATTAAAAAAAATATGATATAAGAAATAATAATATATATATAGAGAAAAATTTATTATTTTAGTAAAAGTTTTCAAGCACATTACAAACATATTACAAAATTAAGTGGCTAATGCGAACATTTCACTCAAAACTTCGTTCTCGCACACACATGCGGCTAGTGTTTCTATCAGGGTCACGGAAACACGGAACTTGCGTACGCGGCACGAAGACACACTTTTCCCACAACAATGCCCAGACATCGTTGCTTTATGTCCGTTTGTTGTACACACTACAATTTCCCCTTTTAGATCATTTACACAGCGTCCGCATCACTAAACCTCACTATTAATTAAAGCGTTGAAAGCTAGTAGTTAGCAACCTATATAATTATCTAACTAACATAACAAAAGTAATTCGTATGTAAAGTAATTCGATGCAGTTTCTTGTCGGAAATATTATTTGCATTTTTTAATACTGTTACTTCAATGTGTATATCCATACATATGTAATTTGATTAATTGATTAATTATAATTTAATTAATTGACAAGAAAGAGAAAGAGAGAGGATAAAGTGTTTAAAAATATTTTTAAGTTAAGTATTAAAAATATTTTTAATCTAATCATTAAATATTTTTAACAATCAGATTAAAAATAATAGTTTTTACATAAAAAAAAAATGTAGGTTTCTGGGCGCCGAGACAACCGAATCCACACTCGGGCGAGTGCGTGGATGTCGCCTTGACGGATGACCGACAAACGTGGGAATTGACCACGTGCGAGTCACTTCTTCCTTTCATGTGTCGTGCCAATGCCTGTCCTTCCGGTAAGTCCTACCGTCGCATGAATCGACAACCTGACTCTTCATGGGCAAAACGAAATGTTTCTTACCTCCCTAACGATGATACATCCACAGGTTCGTTCCACTGTTCGAACGGCAAATGCATCAACGCAGCGTTCAAGTGCGACAAGCAGGACGACTGTGGCGATTATTCCGACGAACTGGACTGTCCGGCTAATTGTCAATATTACATGGCGAGCAGCGGCGACGTCGTGGAGAGTCCGAATTATCCGCATAAATATACACCCCTCAGCAATTGCAAGTGGACGCTCGAAGGCCCTCAAGGACACAATATTCTTCTGCAGGTGAGTCTTTCCGGGTCAACAAATCTTTCTCAATAATGATAACATTTAATGTAGAAAAATCTTATTTAAGAATAATTTTGCTTTTCCTTAAAATTAGAATTAAATAAAATATATTTAATAAATAAAAACGAGCTATAATTGGTATGTTCCAGTTCCAAGAATTCGAGACCGAGAAAAGCTTCGACATAGTGCAGATCCTCGTAGGCGGTAGAACCGAGGAGAAGTCCGTGAATCTCGCGACTCTTTCCGGCAAGCAAGAACTGAGCAACAAACACTTCGTCTCGGCCTCGAACTTTATGATTATCAAGTTCAGCACCGATTCTTCGGTAGAGAGGAAGGGTTTCCGCGCTTCCTGGAAAACCGAGCCCCAGACCTGCGGCGGAATTCTTAGAGCGACGCCGCAAGGACAGGTGCTTACTTCTCCGGGATACCCGCAAAATTATCCTGGAGGACTCGAGTGCCTGTACATTTTACAAGCTCAACCGGGCCGCATAATGTCCGTGGAGGTAAATTGAAATCTCTTATGCATCTCTTATGCTTTATTTTATTTAGTCAATTTTATATTATTGTTCAATAAAAAATTTATTTTTTTTTTAAACGAAAAAAAAATACAAAAACATTGGTAAAACGCACAATACATTTGACTTTTTCGTTTCTAGATCGAGGATTTGGAACTCGAAATGAATCGAGATTATATTCTTGTCAGGGATGGAGACTCACCCATGAGCCGACCGATCGCCCGTCTCACGGGAAAATCAGAGGAGAATCCGGCAGTGATCATGTCCACCGGAAACAATTTGTATTTGTACTTTAAAACGAGTCTCGGCGATTCCAGGCGTGGTTTCAGCATTCGCTTCACGCAAGGCTGCAAGGCTACGATCATCGCGAGAAATGGCACAGTTCAGTCGCCTTCTTATGGTCTCAACGATTATCCTAATAATCAGGAATGTTTGTATAGAATCAGAAATCCGGATAGGGGACCTTTGTCTCTGAAATTTATTAGCTTCAACGTTCACAAGACTGACTACGTGCAGGTAAGATTATAATCACGTTATGTAAATAAAAAAACTTTATATCACGCAGAATTGTTAACTTTCCTTTTCTCTTGCGGAATTGACAGATATATGACGGTTCCAATACAAACGGTCTGCGCTTACATTCCGGAAACGGTTTTACCTCTAACACTCGACCCAAGATCACGCTCACTGCGGAAAGCGGAGAAATGCTCGTCAGATTTGCCTCCGATGCTTTGCACAGCAGCACCGGCTGGCAAGCTGAATTTTCTGCGGGTAAATTATATTAAAATTTATTTCTCTTAATTTGTTATTTTATATTAAAATCTTTTTAATATATAATTATATTATAATATTAATTACTATGATATATGTACAAGAAAAAATATATACTATGAGTTATGTTTTTTTTATTAATGCGTAAGATGTGCAATAGCTGTATGCTCGATATAAAAGAAAAAAAAAAATTATAGACTGTCCGCCATTACAACCCGGCGAGGGGGCATTAGCATCGAGTCGGGACACAGCTTTCGGCACGATAGTTACGTTCGCCTGCCCACTAGGACAAGAATTTGCCACAGGAAAGTCGAGGATCTCCACGGAGTGTCTCCCCGGAGGAAATTGGTCCGTTACATATATTCCCAAATGTCAAGAAGTATACTGCGGTCCCGTACCTCAAATCGACAATGGATTCTCGATTGGCTCTTCGAACGTTACTTATCGCGGATTGGCGACCTATCAGTGTTACGCAGGTTTTGCGTTTCCTTCAGGAAGGCCGACGGAAAAGATTTCATGCCTGGCGGACGGAAGATGGGAAAAGAAGCCGTCTTGTTTAGGTACGTTAAATTATATGTAAATGGTATGAAATAATGAAACGCGAAATAAAATGTAATAAAAAAATATGCCTATCTCTTTCAGCATCTCAATGCGCTCCGCTGCCTGAAGCTCCTCATTCTAACATAACTATCTTGAACGGAGGTGGTCGAAGTTACGGCACAATTGTTAGATTCGAGTGCGAACCCGGTTACGTACGAAGTGGCCATCCTGTCATCCTTTGCATGAGCAATGGAACTTGGTCCGACGAAGTGCCAACGTGTTCTCGTGAGTAGTAATTGTGTAAAACATCGTTAATTAATTTAACATTGATGCATAATTAGGTTGACAAAAATGACATTTATTTTTTATAGGTGCAAAATGTCCGCTACTGCCGACAATTAAAAACGGATTTGTCGTCGATACCGGCAAAGATTACTTCTTCGGCGATGAAGCCAGGGTGCAATGTAACAGAGGCTACAAACTAACTGGATCAAATATCATACAATGCGGACCCTATCAACGATTCGATAATGTACCGACTTGCGAAGGTAGAGATTTTATAGCGTTAACAAAAAAAAAAAAAAAAATTATTCATTACATTGAGACGAGTATGTTTATAGACATAAACGAGTGCGCATCGAGTCAATGCGACCTAGCGTCCACGGAATGCATAAACAATCCAGGTGCATTTACCTGCAAGTGTAAGTCGGGATTCGCACCGACGATGGAGTGTCGACCTATCGGCGATCTTGGGCTAATCAACGGCGGCATTCCCGACGAATCGATCACGGTTTCCAGCTCGGAAAATGGATACACAAAAACCGTAAGATGCTAAATTTTTAAATCAATTTTCTTTTTTCTCTCTCTTTCTATGCGATATACTTATACGTATCTCTTCAAAGGGAATTCGTTTAAACAACGGCGACGGCTGGTGCGGCAACAACATCGAGCCGGGCACAAACTGGGTGATAATCGACATGAAGGCACCGACTATTATTCGCGGCTTCCGTACGCAGGTCGTAGCTAGGTTGGACGGGAACATTGCGTACACGTCAGCTGTACGGATTCAGTACACGAACGATCTGACGGACATTTTCAAGGACTATACCAACCCAGACGGTACGCCGGTAGAATTTAGAATTTTAGAGGCGACGCTCTCTGTTTTGAACTTGCCGGTGCCGATCGAAACGCGCTACATCAAATTCAAGATACAGGATTACATTGGCGCGCCGTGCATGAAATTAGAGATAATGGGCTGCACAAGACTGGAGTGCGCCGATATTAATGAGTGCGCAGTCAGGAACGGCGGTTGTCATCAGAAATGCATCAACAATCCTGGTAGTTACTCCTGTATGTGTAACACTGGTTTCGAATTATACAAGGGTAATGGCACAGCTGGATTCAACCTGGCGAAATCCGAGACCGGTGAGAGGGATGGCGATCTCTATCAGAGAAACAAGACATGCGTGCCGGTGATGTGTCCTCCATTAACGTCGCCAGAAAATGGGAAATTACTCTCGACCAAGGTAAAATATTAAATGACTCGAAAATCGATTGTTTAAATAAATATTATTTGTTATGAAAATAATTGTTAAGAAATGTCTCTTATCTTTGATAGAATTCTGAAATCATTTAAAAATTCATTTGTTTTGCAGGAGCAGCATCATTTTGGCGATCTTGTCAGATTTCAGTGCAATTTTGGTTATGTATTATCAGGAACTTCGGCTTTAATTTGTACTTCTTCCGGTGCCTGGAACGGAACTATTCCCGAATGTCAATGTAAGTAATCAAACTTATAAAATGTCTCAAAATTGTCGTATATAAATTTGCATTGTATCTGTTATCCAACAAAACGTAAAATATTATATAAAATATTATATTGGTTTTTTTCAGATGCGAAATGTGTGTCATTACCGGACGACAAAAATGAGGGTCTTTCCGTGATCCGAAACGACGAAGCCAGCGTACTGGTACCTTTCAAGCAGAATGTTACTCTCAAGTGCGGTAGTAACGGCCGTTACTTACGCAACACCGCGACTTCCGCCTTTCGGCAGTGCATTTACGATCCTAAGCCCGGTTTACCTAATTACTGGTTGTCCGGTTTGCAGCCAGCTTGTCCTCGCGTGGACTGCGGCAAACCTCTTCCCACGCCTGGCGCCGAATACGGCCAGTATCTCGATTCGAAATATCAGTCGTCTTTCTTCTTTGGCTGTCAGGACACCTTCAAGTTGGCTGGTCAGACCAACCGTAACGACAACGTCGTGCGTTGCCAGGCGAACGGCGTCTGGGACTTTGGAAATCTGCGATGCGAGGGTCCGGTCTGCGAAGATCCCGGCAGACCGAGCGACGGCTATCAGATAGCACGAAGCTACGAGCAAGGCTCGGAAGTGCAGTTCGGCTGCGGCAGACCTGGCTACATTCTCATCAATCCACGACCGATTGTTTGCATCCGCGAGCCCGAATGCAAGGTCGTCAAACCGCTCGGCCTCACTTCCGGACGAATCCCGGATTCGGCTATAAACGCTACATCCGAGCGACCTAATTACGAAGCCAGAAACGTTCGATTAAATTCCGTGACCGGCTGGTGCGGCAATAAAGATGCCTTCACGTACGTCAGCGTTGATCTCGGCCGAATCTACCGAGTAAAGGCGATTTTAGTGAAGGGCGTCATCACTAATGACATCGTCGGTAGACCTACGGAAATTCGATTCTTCTATAAGCAGTCGGAGAGTGAAAACTACGTCGTCTATTTCCCAAACTTCAATCTGACAATGCGCGATCCAGGAAATTACGGTGAATTGGCGATGATCACTCTGCCAAAATACGTGCAAGCTCGATTCGTTATTCTTGGTATTGTCAGCTACATGGATAACGCCTGTCTGAAGTTTGAACTGATGGGATGTGAGGAACCGGTGGTCGAGCCGTTGTTGGGTTACGATTACGGATTCTCACCGTGTGTGGACAACGAGCCGCCAGTATTCCAAAACTGCCCGCAGCAACCCATAGTTGTGCAGAAGGGAGACGATGGCGAATTGCTTCCGGTGAATTTCACAATTCCAACGGCAATCGACAACAGTGGAAGCATCGCTCGACTGGAAGTAAAGCCGCAGAGCTTCAGAACGCCTATTCGGATCTTCAAGGATACGGTCGTGAAATACGTGGCCTTTGATTACGACGGAAACGTTGCCATTTGCGAAATTAATATTACGGTGCCCGGTTAGTAATGCTTACAATATTAATGTATTAATTAAAATATATTAATATAAATATTAATATTAATTAAAATATTAATATTAATTTAAAGTATTAATATTAATATTAATATTAAATAAAATATTAACATTAATTTAAAATATTAATATTAGTATTCCTTTAAAAAAAATATTAATAGTATAAAAAATATTAATTTATATTAATTTTTATTTAAAACATTAATTTTTATATATTGCAGATATAACTCCACCACAACTGCAGTGTCCCAAGAGCTATGTCATCGAACTGTTAGAACGACAAGAAAGTTATTCCATCAATTTTAACGAAACACGAGATCATATCAACGCCACGGACGCATCCGGTCCTGTGAAGATCACTTTTGTGCCAGAACGCGCTATGATTCGAGTCGGTAACTTTGAAAACGTCACAGTATATGCAACAGACTCGAGCGGCAACCGAGCATCTTGCCATTTCCAAGTTTCGGTCCAGGCTACGCCCTGTGCCGATTGGGAATTGAAACCGCCAGCTAACGGCGGTCTAAAATGTGTCGCCAGAGATGAAAAAACGCAATGTATAGCAACTTGCAAGACTGGATACAGATTCACGGACGGCGCACCAGTAAAGTCATTCGGATGCGAAAACAAACGGTGGACGCCTTCGTCGGTGGTTCCCGATTGCGTTTCCGAAAGTCAGTCTTTATCTTTGCTTTAAATTTTTTTAAATTGCATTTTCAAACAATATAATTAATTAAATTTTTATATTTGTAGACACGCAACAAGCTGATTATCATGTAATCGCCTCACTAACTTATCGCGCGAATGGCGCTGTTTCACAATCTTGCTTGCCCCTGTATCAAGATCACATGGCTCAACATTATATGGATATCAATGATGTTTTGACTAAACGTTGCTCCGGTCTCAGTGTGAACATGAATGTATCTTTCATCAAATCGATGCCTTCCTTAATCGACGAAAATCTTCTCAAGGTGAGAAATAAATTGTATGAGATCTTAATCATTATTAATATAGAGATAACTGTAATAATGCGACAGCAATATGATGAAGAATGATGAGTAATATATTTTGGCAAATTTTAGATGGACTTTGTCTTGGTCGTTGTACCGGAAGTACGCCAAACGCAATTATACGAACATTGCGGAGCCACATTATCTCTAATCTTCGATTTATCGGTCCCGTATGCGAATGTAGTTATCGAGTCTCTATTAAACGTATCTTCGATTGGTAATCAATGTCCGCCTCTTCGAGTTCTCAAAACATCCAGTAGCAAAAGTTTCACGTGCAGCGTCGGTGAAGTATTAAACATGGATACCAATGATGTTCCTCGATGTCGTAAGTAAACTATTTGATTCTTGATCTCCAGCTTTAAATATTTAAAAAAAATTTTCTGGTAAATTTTTTTTATTATACATTTTTAGTGCACTGTCCGGCCGGAACTTTTGCTGGTGAGAAGCAGAAACAGTGCACAGCCTGTCCAAAGGGCTTCTATCAGAACAGCGATCGTCAGGGTTCTTGTTTGCGCTGTCCGTTTGGCACTTACACGAAAGAGGAAGGCTCAAAGAGCATAGATGACTGTATACCAGTTTGCGGTTACGGCACGCATTCGAATAGCGGTTTGGTGCCTTGCCTGGAGTGTGCCATAAATTCTTATACCGGCGAACCGCCGATAGGCGGCTACACGAAATGCCTGCCCTGTCCGACTGGTACATTCACGTATCAACCGGCCGCGTCTAGTCGCGATCATTGTCGCCCCAAGTGTTCTCCGGGCATGTATTCAGACACGGGATTAGCCCCGTGCGCTCAGTGTCCTAAAAACTTCTTCCAGATGAATCATGGTCTTACCACCTGCGACGAGTGTGCCACGAACAAGTACACGAACGGATCCGGTTCGGTGCATCGCGACGAATGTAAGCCTGTCCAGTGCACTGACAATATATGCCAACACGGCGGTCTCTGCGTGCCAATGGGACACGACGTGCATTGTTATTGTCCGGCTGGCTTCTCCGGTAGATACTGCGAAATCGACATAGACGAGTGCGCGTCTCAGCCATGTTACAATGGTGCTACTTGCATCGATCTGCCACAAGGCTACAGATGTCAATGCGCTAACGGCTATTCCGGTATCAATTGTCAGGAGGAGAAATCAGACTGTACCAATGACACGTGTCCGGAGAGAGCTATGTGCAAGGACGAGCCTGGATTTAACAATTACACTTGCCTCTGTCGATCTGGATACACCGGAGTCGATTGCGACATCACTGTAAGCATCTCTTCGTGCTTTTTTTGCGAAGAAGATTCGGTGTGAAAAATCGTATTTTTTCTTTGTAAGATATATTTAATTTAATTTTATATTTCCGCAGATAAATCCATGCACATCTAGCGGAAATCCTTGCAACAACGGCGCAACGTGTGTGGCTCTTCAACAGGGCCGCTACAAATGCGACTGCTTGCCAGGATGGGAAGGTCAGAGCTGCGAGATTAATACCGATGATTGCGCCGAGCGACCCTGCCTGCTCGGCGCCAACTGCACTGATTTGATCGCCGATTTCGCCTGCGATTGTCCGCCCGGATTTACCGGCAAACGCTGCCACGAGAAGATTGACTTATGCTCGGGCAATCCTTGTTTAAATGGGATCTGCGTGGATAAGCTCTTCAGTCACGAATGCATCTGCTATAGCGGATGGACCGGCGCGGCTTGCGAAACTAACATCAACGAATGCGCCTCGAAACCATGCAGAAATAACGGCCAGTGTATTGATCAAGTTGGCGATTATTCCTGCACCTGCGAACCTGGTTATACCGGCAAGCAGTGCCAGCATACGGTCGATGATTGCGCATCCGATCCTTGCCAGAATGGTGCTACGTGCTTAGATCAGCTGGAGGGATTCGTTTGCAAATGTAGACCCGGCTACGTCGGGCTGCAATGCGAGGCGGAAATTGATGAATGCCTCAGCGATCCTTGCAATCCGGTTGGTACCGATCGCTGCGTGGATCTCGATAACACCTTCGTTTGTCATTGCCGCGAGGGCTACACCGGCGCGTTGTGCGAGATCGATATTGATGACTGCAAATCCGATCCATGCCTGAACAATGCGATGTGCATAGATGAGGTTGGCGGCTTCAAGTGCGTGTGCCCAGAGGGATGGACCGGAACTCACTGTCAGATAGACGTCGGCATGTGCCAAAATCGACCATGTCAGAACGATGCCGCTTGCGTGGACTTGTTTATGGATTACTTCTGCGTGTAAGTATATTTAAATTTTTGAAAATGTTTTTTTAATCGATAAAATTTTTGAATAAAATTATATTATATATCTTATATTATATATTATATGAATTATTTATCTTAAATTTTTAATCGACAGCTGTCCATCCGGTACCGATGGCAAGCAATGTGAAACAGCACCGGAACGTTGCATCGGAAATCCGTGTATGCATCATGGTCGTTGTCAAGATTTCGGTTCAGGCTTGAATTGTACCTGCCCCGACGATTACACGGGAATCGGTTGTCAATACGAATACGATGCCTGTCAGGCCGGCGCTTGCAAAAACGGTGCTACTTGTATCGACGAGGGCCCTGGATTCACCTGCATATGTCCTCCAGGATATACAGGTAATTCTTAATATATCAACATTGTTTTTTTTAAATTATGGATATTATTAATTACTAAACAATTAAAAAATAATTTTCTAATTTCTTTTAATTAGGCCAAACTTGCGAGGAGGATATAATTGACTGTAAAGAGAATTCTTGTCCGCCATCGGCGACTTGTATCGATCTTACCGGCAAATTCTTCTGCCAATGTCCGTTTAATTTAACTGGCGACGATTGCAGAAAATGTATTTATCTCATAATTTTTTATTTTAACTTAGAGATATTATTAATGCAATAATTATTTTTATTTTTGTTATTATTTTAATTCAAATTCTTGCAGCCATCCAAGTGGATTATGACTTGTACTTTAGCGATCCGGGACGAAGCAGTGCTTCACAGATTATTCCATTTTTCACTGGTTCCACGAAGAGCTTGACTGTCGCTATGTGGGTGCAATTTACGCAGAGAGATGAAGCTGGAATTTTCTTCACACTTTATGGCGTCAGGTAAGTTTATTTGCTTCTGTTTTTAACAATCTGTTTTACATAATATCTTATTATTTTTTTTTTTTTCTAACAAAATTATATTAAAATATTAACATTTGTAATATCTTTCGTTTAGTTCGCCACATGTTCCAACAAATCGCAGACTTATGATCCAAGCACACAGTAATGGAATTCAAATATCCCTCTTCCACGACTTGCAAGATGTTTATCTACCATTCAGAGAATACGCGACTATAAATGACGGGCAATGGCACCACGTCGCAGTTGTATGGAATGGAGAAAATGGTGGAGAACTCACTCTAATCACGGAGGGCCTCATCGCTAGCAAGACCGAAGGCTATGGTAGCGGCAGATCACTTTCAGCGTAGTAAGTATCTTTTTATCTAGAAATCAAAAGTTCTTTTTTGTTCATCTTTGCAATAAATTGTGACAAAAATATTTAACGTCTTCTCTTGTAGTGCCTGGGCCGTGTTAGGTAAGCCGCAAAGCGAGAACATAAAGGGCTACACGGAATCGGGCTTCCAAGGCCATCTGACCAAGGTGCAAGTCTGGGGCCGCGCATTGCACGTGACGAATGAGATTCAGAAACAGGTGCGCGATTGTCGCACGGAACCGGTTCTGTATCAGGGTCTGGTGCTGACATGGGCGGGATACGACGAGACCATAGGTGGAGTCGAGAGAATTGTGCCATCGCATTGCGGACAGCGAGTATGTCCGCCCGGTTACGGTGGCAACAGATGCCAGCAACTCGAGGCCGACAAGATTCCGCCCAAGGTGGAGCATTGTCCGGGCGATCTTTGGGTGATCGCGAGGAACGGATCGTCCATCGTCACTTGGGATGAGCCGCGTTTCAATGACAATGTCGGTATCACGAAGATACAGGAGAAAAACGGACATCGATCCGGACAGACTCTGATGTGGGGCACTTACGATATCAGTTATGTGGCTTACGATCAAGCTGGAAACTCGGCTAGTTGCAGTTTCAAAGTTTACATATTGTGTAAGTAACATTTTTTAAATATTTATTCAGGAGAAAATGATAAAATATTTATTTAAAGAATTATAATTTTTGAAAGTCGTACGTGAATTATTTAAAATTTTAACATATTCTTCTTGTTGTAGCGGACTTTTGTCCGACACTGGATGATCCCATCGGTGGCACGCAACAGTGCAAAGACTGGGGCTCGGGAGGCCAATTTAAGGTTTGTGAAATTTCTTGCAACACCGGACTTCGATTTTCGCAGGAAGTTCCCAAATTCTACACGTGCGGTGCGGAAGGCTTCTGGAGGCCCACCAATGATCCTAGTCTACCTTTGGTGTATCCAGCTTGTACAAGTAATTATTTTGTTCTTGTTGAGTAATATACACACACACACACACACAAACACACACACACACATATATATATATGTATATATATAGCGATTTTATATTTCTTAAAAATTAATAAACATATTTTTTCAGGCTCTACGTCAGCGCAAAGAGTCTTCAAAATTAAGATGAACTTCCCGACATCGGTGCTCTGCAACGAGGCCGGTCAGGGTGTACTCAAGCAGAAGGTTCGAAATGCCGTGAATTCATTGAATAGAGACTGGAACTTCTGTTCTTATTCTTATGAAGGTAATACACACAATTTTCAAATAGACCACTTCATATAAATGTATATTTTTTCAATTATATTTTTTAATTAATTTTCTACGCTTCTTCTTATCTAGGAACTCGCGAATGCAAGGATCTTAATATCGACGTGCAATGCGATCATCGCATACGCACGACGAGAGAAACGAGCGAGGAGGACGGCGGAACTTACGTTGTTTCCGCGATTGTGCCCGTAGAACCGTAAGTAACATATTACAATTTTCTGATTAACAAGCGTTTTCAAATATTCTCGCTCGATTCGGACATTCGTGAATTTAATTTTTTCAGCGCGTCAAGTGTTCTAAACACATTTTTATCGTACGCAAAATAATTACAGCTTGCTGTAATATCGTAAATCACATGGCTTGCTCTTTTTGTGTCTCGCATTTGTCGGTTATTTTAATTGTCAGACGCATCGCTCAAATGTGTTGTCTTAGCCGCGCGTTTCGCTGAGTCAATCTCAGTATACTGAGCATTTTTCTGTTACTTGTGTTGTACCATAGAACGAGACAGGGTCGTCAAGGCAGTGACACTTACGAGGTGGAGATCTCGTTCCCAGCAATAAAGTAAGGACAGCTCGATTCATGCTACGTGCTTCGATTCTCATTTACATGTCTTACCTGTCACATTCGACATCATCTCTCTAATACGTTATCATTTTAAGCATATAGCGTGCAGTTTATAACAATCTTCCGTGTATTTTTAATGTTTTCCATGTTAATCGTGCATAACTCTCGGAATTTGTATAATCAATATCGAAAAATGATAAATCATACTAACGACTAATCCTACAGGGACAAGTGTCGGATCAAATTATAAATGAAAGTAAAAACTCGTGTGCACGTTATTACTAACCGATCACTACATATACAGGTATCATCATTATGGGAATATTATCATCATGTAATAAGCTAGAATAAAATGTCTAAATATTTTAAATGTGATAACAGTATAACAAAATTCATGTAACCAAGCTGTGAGATCATTTATCATTTCTTTATTGAAAGAAATCTATCATTCAATGCGCTAATGAATTGCAAAAATAATAATTTAAATAAATTAAAAATTGCTATTTAGAAAATTGAAAATCGATAAGTGAAAATTGACGCATTTTGATCTCTGTCGATGACGCGTCCAGCAGCTTCGGTTAAGGCAATAACAATAATTACGACAACAATTTACATTATTGACGTAACAGTCAATGAATGCAAAGTTTATACATGTATTAATTGTCATTACAATAAGGGTATGAATGCGATTTAACCTGCGGCACGCGAGACTACTGATGAGGATCCTGGTCCAAAGACAAGGCTGCCTTAATTATACACTCGCCTGGAGATAATGGCTGTACATATTTGCGCAAATCCCTCCATGCCTGTTGCTATTGCATACATTGTTTTGATTTACAGAACGATAACTCTTGTTTATTTCACAGCGATCCGATCCTAAACACCAACTCGAACGAGCGCTCGACCGTGCAGATGTTGCTCGAAAAATTGATCCTAGAAGAGGACCAATTCGATGTTCACGATATTTTGCCCAACACTGTGCCGGATCCTGCATCTCTCATTCTGGAATCCGACTATGCCTGCCCGGTAGGACAAGTTGTCATGGCGCCAGATTGCGGTAAGCCAATATATATCGTTAATTATGATTACAATAAGAATCTATTTTTTCAACATAATATAAAATTTTATCATATAAAATATCTATTTTAATATTTTTTTATAATATTTTATAGCATGTCGCTATATTTGGATAACCGTAAATATTGAGAAAAGATATTTTACAGTTACATTACTAATTTTTTTAAAATATCGCAGTACGAAAAGTTGAAAGCGTACGTTCATCATTTACAGTACCGTGCGCGGTGGGCACTTATTATAACGAAGAGACGATGCAGTGCGTGTCCTGTCCCGTGGGCACTTACCAGAGTGAGTCCGGACAGTTGAAATGCAATTCCTGCCCGGTGATCGCGGGTCGTCCGAGTGTGACGATGGGTCCGGGTGCTCGTAGCGCGGCTGACTGCAAGGAGCGATGTCCAGCCGGCAAGTACTACGATGACGTGGCCGGTCTCTGTCGCAACTGCGGTCACGGATTCTACCAGCCGAACGAGGGTAGCTTTTCATGTCTGCTATGCGGTCTCGGAAAAACCACGAGGACCACCGAGGCGGTATCCCGCGAGGAATGCCGGGACGAGTGCGGATCCGGACAGCAGCTGGCCGTCGAGGGAAAATGCGAGCCTTGTCCGCGCGGCACGTATCGCACTCAGGGAGTGCAAGCATCCTGCCAAGCTTGTCCTCTCGGTAGAACGACCCCGAGTATGGGATCCGCCGCGATAGAGGAATGCTCGCTTCCGGTCTGTGAGCCCGGGACTTACCTCAACGGAAGTCTCAACGATTGCGTGGAATGCAAAAAGGGAACGTATCAGTCGGAACCACAGCAGACCTTCTGTATTCCTTGTCCACCAAACACCAGCACCAAAGGATCCGCTGCTGTGAGTTTCTCTCTCTCTCTTTCTCTCTGATATTAATAATATTAATATATATTTTTTAGAAAAATTTCATACATACACATATGTAGTAAATAAATGAAACTATTTATCAATGAAAAATTGAAGTAATAATACCAATATTTATGTCTATTGACAGACGAAGAAGGCAGACTGTACGAATCCATGCGAGACGAGCGGCACGGAGATGCACTGCGATGCAAATGCATATTGTCTACTTATACCGGAGACGAGCGACTTCAAATGCGAGTGCAAGCCTGGATATAATGGCACCGGAATCGTCTGCACAGACGTTTGTCTTGGCTACTGCGATAACGAAGGTGTCTGTTTGAAGGATTCGCGCGGACAACCCTCGTGCCGATGCAGCGGCAGCTTCACTGGCAAACATTGCACGGATAAATCCGAGTTCTTCTATATCACCGGTGGCATAGCGGGAGGTGTTATCTTGATAATCATTGTGGTGCTGCTCGTCTGGATGATATGCGTCAGGTTAGAGTAGAAAATTGATTAAAAATTAATCCAGGAGAGACTGAATTAATTTTTAATTGTATTTTTCAATAATAAATAATATTTTATATCAGTATATTATCAAAGATAATTATCAGCGGTATTTCTATTCAACAGAGCCTCTAGAAAGAAGGAGCCGAAGAAAATGCTCACCCCAGCGACTGACCAGAATGGCTCTCAGGTAAACTTCTATTACGGTGCGCCAACACCGTACGCCGAGTCGATAGCACCGTCACATCACAGCACATATGCTCATTATTACGACGATGAGGAAGATGGATGGGAAATGCCCAACTTCTATAACGAAACTTACATGAAAGGTAAAGCTTCAAACACAGCTTGTTTAAAATATTCTGTGCACGCAAACTAAAGATTGCGATTTAGACTGACATAATATCGCGCGGATTAAATATCATAGTGATTATTCTCGCGATAAATATATAACTTGACATTATGTATTTTATATCGCAATATATGTCACGAATGCTCATTAATTTTTTTTTTTTTTTTTTTCAGAGAGTCTGCACAACGGAGGCAAGATGAATAGCCTTGCCCGATCAAACGCCAGCATTTACGGCACAAAAGACGATCTTTACGACAGACTGAAGCGTCATGCGTATACGGGTAAAAAAGGTACAATCCCGCAACTACCTTCGTAATTATATTAATCAACGGCACATCGTACGTTTGGCGCGCGACCGTCCGAAAATTACTGCCGACAGAATCGGATGCAAAGCGGCCTCGCTGGCTGCTTATTTATTAATCGATTCCAATTTGACGTATACACCTCGTCTTTTTATCATCATAGAACACGTAACAAATTTCCGTTATTACTTGATTAATGTAAAGAAAAATTGTGAAGCCGTCAGAGCGCGTTATCACAGAAAGGAGCGTGAGCGGCGCAGGAAATAACATTACGAAATATCCATTTTGCAGATAAGAGCGACAGCGACAGCGAAGGCCAGTGACCGGGTAGAACAATGACTTTCATGCCAACGTAGAGTACGAAAATGCGAGAGATAACGGTGTAATCAGACGAAGCGACGACGGTATCTCATCCTTCGTGCGACGTCGCCGTCGTCGTTGCTCCAACCCGATCGACGGATCGTGTTATTTATTGCATACCTTCTATATGACGGCGCCGAGATCCGCGGTCGTCCAGATCGGGCGACTGGACGTGAGAGGAGAGAGAGACGGAGAGAGAGGCTCGATCGGAGCCGCGGAATCTCGCGTCGATCTCCAAGAGACGCGCGTCCGGCGATCGACGCAAGAGTCCTGGAACGACGATCGGCAGATCGTACACCGATCGTCGCTTCGGCACGCGTTTACTCGAGCCGGAAATCTAAGACGCGCAACATAAAAAAAGGAAAAAAAAAAGGATAAAATAAACGGAGCTCGTTCGTCTTTTCGTGAAGTGAAATTCGATGCGTGTTCAATGATTAAAGAGACTTAGGCGCGAGGTTGTAATTTTTGTAATTTAATACTGCGTATAGACATGTATGTTAAGGACCATCCCGACATCACTCACCATCACACATTCCCGTTCCCTTCTCCTTTTTTTTTATTAACCTGTAAGATTAACAGTGCGTACGTGAGAGAAACTGTGTGTGCTTGTATATGTTAATATAACTATATACGTACGTAGATTTATATTTTGTTACTCGAAAGGCATCATCGTTGTAATATAATAAGTGCGCGGAGACGCGCGCCAAGAGCGCAACCGGAAGGAGGCAAAAGTTTGGCGAGATTTCAAATTTAATTTCAGCGACTGCGAAGGAATTGGAAGCAAAAGGAGAGAAAAGAAAAAGTCTCGCGAAAATACCTGCGACGTGAGAAGACCGATTTGATTTGCGATAATAGAAAAAAAAAACTTTGGCAACTCTTACAATGTACTCTCTCACGTGACGATAATCTCTTTGTAAAGACGGGAATGTAGAGAGCCGCCGAGCGTGACAAACGATGAACTTTGTGTCTGCGCGGCGAGTGTGCACCGAACGATGCTTACCACGCTGTTTTTTTCATTTATGTTGTAAAAACTTTAATAAATAGTTGTTTTTTTATTAATAAAATGTCTTTGTGTCTCCATTTTACTCGCGTGCTATATATATATATATATATATATATATATATATATATATATGTATATATTATAAATTATCTTATACAAGGTAATTCAAAACAACTTGATGTTCTTAAAATCTGAGATTTTTTTTTGTAAAATTTTCTTTAAAAATTTTATTCTTTTATTAAGCTTAATTTTTGAGTTATAATTGAAAATAATTAGCTATTTACGAGTCCGGTATAACGGGCAGGCAGAAACGACGCAACGCGTTACACAAAACTTACTTCACAATTTTACAATAAATATCATTTATCATGAGATTTTATGCCTTAATTTATATGGAAACTGATATTTGCAAATAATAATAAAGTAGGTACTGCAAAAACAATAATGTTTTTAGTGATATTTATTGTGAAATTGTGAAATGAGTCTACGTGTTGCGCCATCCTTGACTGCCCGTTGTCGATCAAATTCGTAAGTAGCTAATTATTTTCAATCATAAAACTCAAAAACTAGGCTTTGAACAAAATTTTGTAAAAGAAAAAAATCATCTCAGAACTCGCTCAAGAATACATTTCAAGAATATTAGATTGTTTTGAATCACCCTATATATAAGATTCATTCTTAACATTTCATTTATGCAGCCTTTTTATTTACTTTTATCGGTATTACTCTGTGCATTCTCTGTTTAAAATCGAGATTGATCTTGACTTTGTTAATATTTAATTGAGACATGTCGTGCGACGCAATTTTACTTGTCGCTCTTGGATCGATGCGACTGTCCATGTTATCGTCCACAAAATCAACGTCCTCGTCATCAGTTGCGTCATCACTTCCTCCGCATTCATTGTCAGATTCAATTGGGCTGTCAATGGAATTCAATCTTTCACACTCTTCTATTTCTACTATATTAAAAGGAAATAGAATAGCCGTGGGCTAGAATAACGTGGGATGGAATATAAAATAAGAGACGTACTATGTTGATTTTTCTGTTTTAGAATATTGAGCGCCCTGATAATGTCTGCATCGTTCTGATTGCGCTTCAAAACTATTAATATAATTAAATATAATTAAATATTAATATGGTTTATCTGCCTGTTTACTTAATTTTAATCAGGGTTGGAGAAGGAATGCGGAACGCTGTTACTGTTGGTTTTTTTTTTTTTTTTTTTTTTTTTTTTTTTATTACTATAACGATAACGGTATACAAATTTTGTTTGTAACAAGAAAAATGACTTTGTTATATTTTACGGTAACGCGTAATGAATTTAACAGTTACTTTTATAATTCTTTTTTTCTAATTTATTTGACATAATTTTCATACAAATGATAAGAGTTGGAATGCAATATTATCAATAGCGATATCACTATCAAAATTATACTTTTGTTTTTGTTACTTTAATATCATAAAATAATATCATTTTATGTAAAATAATTTAAATATTTTTATTTAATATAAATTTTTAGCGTTTTATTTTATCTTGTATTTAAAAAAAGAACATTGGTACATAAAGTTTGTATTATATATAAAAAAAGTAACGGGAATTGTAATAACCCGTTATTTTTTGATTAACGATGACGGTAACGAGATACTTTTATAAAGTAATTTTCCAACCCTGATTCTAATCGGATTATATTTATATGTACATGCAACATATGCTAAAGTGAAATTAATTAATCCTTACGTTGATTTCCAAAATCATGAGCATTTGCATAATCTTCTGTCATTAAAGCAATTATAAACTAAAATGTACAAAGTTTGGTTAATTTTTACCAGAAAAAGAAATAATTTTTAAATTAATGCGATGAGAGAGAGAGAAAGAATGTTGATATACTTTGATGCGATCCTCATAATTTTGTTCTCGATTCATTATAAATGCGTTTAAGAGTACTTTTTACTTTCGCACTTCACCGATAACCATTTTTAATCAGAGATAAGAATTCACAGAATCGCATTTATCGCACATCTGCAAACAGATTGTAGGGTAAAGTGTAATATTTTATAATATTTCGAAACAAAATCCACATCTTACTTGTTTGTATACATTTTCTTCATTTATTATAAAAAATTTAATGAAGCAAAAATTTATTTTACACTCAATACAATTTAAAACATGCTTGATTAAACAGAGAAACAATTGCCATAGGACACGCTCATGTGTTACGTACATACGTATACATATATATATTTGTTAACAACTTCAAATTAATAAGTATGTCGTGACAGTACAATCCAAAATTTTATACTCAACGTTAAAGCGTTACGTTTACTGAAAACTTTTGAAAACATTCTGTACGCTATTGCCAAGTCTATGCCCGCAACGATCGCGAGCATCATCTGTCTTTGTTTTGGTAAACAAGAAGGATGAAATGATATTGTCAAGTCTTTTTGTTATTGTATTTCTAAAATTAAACGATCAATAATTTTGGTGTTTTTTACTAGTACTTTTAAAGTGTCTACTATATATATTCATTTTTCATTCCTTTCTTGTTGTTCGTTCTAATAATTAAAATACAAAATACGAAATTTTTGTATACTTTGTGTATGCGATATGTAAAAAGTACAATTTTTTATAACTATTATCTCGCATTTGAGACGATCAATTGCTTTTAAATTGTACGTGTAGATATCACATTTATTAATATATAATTAAATTTTCAAATTTTTTTTGATAATTATAATTTGAGAACCTAAATTTTAATTTCGTTTTAATTTTCTTTAGAACTTTTCTTAATATATTCGAGAGATTGGATATTATGGATTAAAAATGAAATCTAGCAAAAGTCACTTTGGAGTCACCATTGCAGAATTATTTGAATGTAGGGGAATCCCGTTTCGGAGACTGTTGGGAGACTGTGTTAGTTTGCGTGATATTTATGATAATTATATGCATGAGCAAAAAGAAAGATCGTTGGAATGCGGTGTGCGTCATTGCAAAGACCCTTCAATTTATTCGTTTTCCTTGTATACCAAATTCATGGAAGAAGCCGACTTTCATAGTCGCGTACCTACCGGAATCTCAATCTACAATCATTAAATAGCTTCCTTTATAAATTAATATTTAACTTATTTTCATAAATTTATTTTTTATAAATGCACATTTTTTTATACAAAATTTATATTTAAAATTCGTAATTAAATAAAAATAATCGTCAAGTCCGTAACAATTTTTTATTTTCTGAAATAATCGCGAAATTGTCGATATTTTCAATCATGTTTCAAAAAGTTTTAAAGCACATATCAAGTTCGGTTGTACTGACAACTCCATCTAGCCTCTGTTCACTACTCGTCGCAACTTGGTTGCAACCGAGGCACGATAATATTGGATGCATTATTAAAGTAGCAATTTTACTGCTGCATTACTATATATATGCACTTTGCGAGCGATATTTAATCTTATCGTCGCAATATTTTCCTGTCTTCTCTCTTTTCTTTTTTAATAATATTTTTTTTTACAGATATCTTATATTTTTTATAATATATAATTTCCTTTCTTTTCTTCTTTTTAATGGAAGGGAGGGGAAATTGGAGAGTGAATCAAATTTAATAAAAAATTATTTTTGCCAATAAAGTTCATTCGCAATCGATCTACTGTTTTTGTATTTATTACGAAACAATTACTGTTATATCCGGTTGCCATACTTTCTCTGTCCGAAATTTCTCGAAACATTAACAGACTCCAAATTAGAATCCTCTTTACTCCCACTCGCCCGTTGTCATAATAATACGTGATTATTCTATCTATGACTCACGCTATCGATACATTATCGAGAAACGTTAGAATTTTTTGTTATAAACAAGGATGATGCAATAAAATAAATTTTTTTCGTCGCTTGGATACGTGATTTAGATTTCGAGAAGCTTAATAAAATTCTAAATAAAGTAATAAAATAATAAAAGTTTCTCTTGTTACAATAAATGATGGATAATATGCGGCATCGAAAAACGCTCGGAGTAACAGCCGCTGACGAGAAACCACGAGTAGGAACAATAAATTATCGACTCCCAAAGAGATTATCGTCTCGAATTCCGCACATGACGTGTTGCGGACGGTGCGCCGCGACGGCGCCGCAAATCGCTCCGATTCGTACACGGTGAGCTCACCACTTCTCCGATTCGCTACAGATGACGTTCACCACGATGGCATACTCTCCCAACGCCGTTTCGTGACGTGGTTTAACCCGGTACTACCGCCTCTCGAGTCGCATTTCAACAGCGATAATCAAAGCGACTACAGTACGACAGAGTTGTACGCAGCATCCACGCACGTCCATCTGATTCAACATACATCGCATCGCCCGCGTGAGACGAGCGAGGAGAAAACGTTATTATTAGTGCGACGAATCAATCGTCTCTTTTTCTACTAGATTTTACTCAGCCACCAAGTGGAAGGAACACCGTCACCTATCGTCTCAGGGAGGGTAAGCAATTGTTTGTAAATTTCTCGATATACAGATGAGCGATTCGAGCGAGTTATATAATCATCCGGTCGAAGAAAAAAAAATCGTGCCGTGAAAAATCCTTCGCAGACCGTCGACGAGAAGCGCGCCGACTGTTGAAAACTGCTGCGTAGTCGCAAAGGATCGATTGAGGCGCGTGTTGACGTCGTCGTCGTCGTCATCGGCGTGACTATATATCTTTGTGTCTCGCATGGATACACAAATCTCTCTCGGAGTATTCCTGGCAATGTTTTGCAAAAGATTAGAGACAGGATGGCGATTTGCAAAGTCGCGCCGCGAATGTGATGCAACTCGCGCTGATTCCGCGAAAATCGGAGTCACATGCGTTCGGACGCCACGACGTTATGTAATCAGCCGGCCTAGCTGACGACTATCGCTTTTCCCGCAGTGCGCCTTAACCGATACATCAACGGGAAAACAAACGCGCGTGAATTGAAGTTTGACAAGAATTATTTATATTGCAAAAAAGTATTTTTTTTTCTTTATTATAAATTTGCTGTATAATGAGATGAGAAGCGATTACATCTTAATTTAAATTGTCTCAAAACGATAAATGAAGAAAAAAAAAAAAAAAAATTCTTCGCAAACTTTTCAAACGATAACGTGCGTGTCGAAAACAACAAGTTATATTTGCTTTTCTAATGGCTGAACTAACATGTATAATCGCGAAAAAAGATGTATACAGATAAGATAAGTTGCATATATAGGAAATCGTGACGTAAGATTTTGGAGCAGCTCGCAGATGACTAAGCAGAATCGCGCGAGATATTTGTCATGAGTCACGATTCGATACCAATTTCTGCCGAACGACAATTGATCTTTAATTTATCTTAAAATAAATTTTTATCTAATCAAAACACTGCAAGATTTCTGAAAACACTTTACATATGTGACGCAGATATGATCTTTTAATGCATAAGATAGGATCAATTTCTTGGAACATATACTAGTACGACGTTATCATAATAAATTACTATTTTGCTTATTTTTCATCACTGTAATGGCAGAAATGTTAACTGATATTATTTATCAGATTTTATGTCTAATAAACGTAATTTTAATAGACGTGACTGTCCGTGTTTCTCAGAATTGTAATCGATATGATGTATAAAAAGCACACCTGCGTTAACATAGATCTATTAAAATATTTGCTTTAAAAGACATTAATGTAGTTATGTAATAAAATACTACGTCGCAAATATCAACATTTTATTAGTTTTGATGCAACGTCATATATGATTAAATCGACAACTTGATCATCGCACTGAGTCAGATCTATATTTATTTCAGGCTTCCAAAATCCCTCCCATCTACGAACGTCCAACAACCAGCAACATTTCATTTGAGGAAGGAGGTGTTCATAACGTAAGTACTGTTCGAAGAGAACCCTGAGAAAGGATCTGGGATTCTCGAACGATCGGACATTCACGGCGAGATGCCAAACTTTCAGGTATCAAAATCATGCAACCGTCAGCCGCAGCCGTTATCTGTTACTCGTGGCGTGAGATCGCGGCCACTGGGCGATGCCACCTCGACGAAGGTGGAGACAATACCTCTCCTAAGCCCGACAATGGAGTCCGAATTTTTGAAAGAGCCCTGGATATTCCCGCACACAAAGACAAATTCTTCTACGAGAGAAGAGGCCACCGCGGCATTTCCCGCTTGGGAGGAGGACTTTCAGGATCTGAGCAGCTGGTGCATGGATACGTTCCAGGCTCAATGCGATTTTCATATAGGTGAATCGACTACATTTAAACTATCAGGTATACATATATATATACATTTATATATATATACAAAATGCATTATACGCACAATTTTTATTTTATTCTTCAAAAAACAGATGGGCACACATAAGAAAACAAACAGACAAACAAACATCACTGTGACAGGATGCCATTTGAATGCCATTAACTTTATACTTATGTCTACTTATGTATTTTAATTTTAAAAATACTATTTACAAACAGAGATTTGTGAAACTCCCATAAACTCTTTATTATCATCAATCAGAATTACAAGATATCAAAAATAAAATATTATATAAATTTAAGATATTGATTTAAAGTCTCTATTTTTTATAGATACATATAGATGATTTAGTGATGACAGATCCTAAATATTAAGTTGAAAAAATTGTCGATACATTAAACTTTAAAATTTTTATCTTTTTTTACAGCCGATTTGCCATTAAATAAGAATTATATATAGTTTAATAAAGCAATTTTTTGTTATTACATCCTAAAAAATTACATCCACGCAAAAAATATAACATTTTGCGTCAACTTACTGGACAATAAGATATTACCCTCATTTATATATTAATCTCAGAATACAAAATATTGTTTGCTACTAAAAAATTTTTTTATTTTCTTAGTCACGATAGAGAGCGCAACATAGCTATGAGTCGACTGTGTTTTAGGTACGAAATACGAGGGTAACGGCGTTTTGACTGTAGAAGAAGAGGGGACATTAAAGGATTTGAAGAGTACGACTGATGATGAGAAGTTGAGTTTGAAAATGAATACCGTTAAGACGATCGAAGATTCAAGTGACAATAATCATCTGTTGCTATCTCCACCCGAACTGGTTAACGATTATGGATTAAAGTATAATAACGAGGAGAAGAAGGCAACCAGCTCGTGGTTAATGTCACCCGAATCTATAGCTTCTACAAGTACCGCGTCGAGTAAAAAACATAACGCAGATGCCGACGCGTTGCTTCAATCCGAGTATCGCGCAAACAACGATTTGGCTTGCCCGACTTCACCGTTCGACTCCACCACAAATCAGCGTGAAACGTGGGATGAACTATGTACGATCGAGACGACCGGATCGGACACGTTCGACCTGTTATCGTATCTCTGTGACGTAAGTTGACGAGCTTGCTACTTATTATATATAATAATTAATATAAAGTACTTTCTTATGATTAATTTTCGACGCTGACAAAATAATTTTCACCGCAGGATGAAATGCGTTCACTGGAAGGCAGTGTTTCCACCGATTCTTCGGCCATGCTGAAACTCAGGTCGCACTCGACGGTGTTGCCACCGTTATTCTCACCATCTTCCGCGAAGGTGAAGGAGGAAGAAATCAATGAACCGACGACATCAAGGTGTCGGAGGATGTCAACACGTGCAACATCGACGGTGACGTCATCGTCGACCTCGTCATCGGTGGAAGCTCCCATAGCGTCGTCTCGTAGATCGGAGAGGACGAGGACCATTAGTACCAAAGCTGCTAACAAGGAAAGAGAGATAATCGTTAGAACAAAGACGAGAGAAAAGAAAGAAAGAAAGAGGTACTATGAAGAGAGCGATTCTGAGGACGATATCACACTGTCGCAATATAGAGAGTGTCGAGAAAAAAATAACGAGGCATCACGAAGATCACGGATGAATAAAAAGGCCAAGGAATCGGAAATGAGCATTAAGGCGATCAAATTGGAAAGGGATAACAAGATATTGAAGATGAAGGTCGAGGAGCTAGAAAAATTGGTGACTTCGATGCGCAACGCGTTATTACGATCTGCTTTAAAAGGGGTGTTTTAAGAATACACGCGTTACTTAATATCTAGACGTATGTACAGAATTGCCACGCGCGCATAATTCAATTAATAACTTATATACACATCTTTTCTTTTTTTATGGCATACACCATCTCATCACGCAATATCTAAAGAAATTGCGTAAATTTTAATGTTGATTTATTTGCCTTAATGGAATTATAACGACGCCCTTGAGGCTTATTATTACTCGTTATTATTTTGATGCTGTTTTATCGAGAGACGTTTTTTTTTTATTGACATAGCGTCTCCCTATAAATATTTATATCTTGTACAATTAATTTGCTCCGACTAAAGTAATTATGAACAAGTGATAGATTATTCATACTATTTGCTGCGTAATACGCAGTTAAAAATTTAACGTTTAGCTATATGTCGGTACACGGAGATACTGTATATTATAAGCAAGAGTTTATTTTACTATAATGAGAGAAAAAAAGAAAAAGAGAAATATCGAAATTAAAATGTATTTTACGAAATACACACATACATATATATGCATGTATGTAATATATAGCTTATAAATTACTCTGTGTATAATTCAAAAAGGGTACTACACACGAGTAAAAAAAAATAGACATACAATTTTAAATGATAATTGATATCGTTATCGAAAAGTAGATTTTAATCGGAACAAAATTGCATAGTCATATATTTTGTTCAGCCTTGTATTGTACCTGATATGAAAAAAAAAAGTAAAGCATGCATAAAAATATATATATATATATAGAGAGAGAGAGAGAAAGAGAGAGAGAGAGAAAAAGAGAGAATTTTATTGCTGAAAAGCGTGTATAATCACAGACTTCTATATATATTATACCTAGATTGCTAACACGACTATGTTTCATATGAAATGTGAAACAAAGACATTCATTTACAATTAGGCAGAATATTGAATCGGATATCGCAAAATTCGATATGTGTCATTGATAAGATAAAAGATCAAGTTTGTTATATTAAATAGAAAAAAATATACAATACTAAACTATAAATTTTGCGCAGCTTTGTTAATACTTCTCATATAGATCTCCATTTGCGCATTTGGCATGTGCCAAAATACGCTATATGATTGCAGGTCTATCTGATGTAACACATGTTCAATATTTATTGTAAACAATATAGATCGAAACTGCACAATCATGATTTGATCTAGAATGACAAATGGAAATAATAGATATATTTTTAAATCAAGTATTTTTCCGATAAGTGGAAATTTCTATACCCGTTGTGTTATGTAATTATATTCATAATTTGCGACCAGTGTGTATTATAATTGTATATTAATCCAACTTCTATCTATGTATATTCAGCTTAATTATAAATGGTTTCCCTGACTTCAGCTGTCACAGCAATCTAGGTATAATGCATAGAAGTATGTATAATTAATGACACGTGGTTTTCTACTACTGTGTGAATTTGGACGATATTGATACGATGTAAAAGCAAAGTCGAATAAAAACTTTATTTTGAAAAATCAAATTAGACTTATACGATGGTTATATGCGCCACAAATAGCGCAGCGTATAAAAATAGCGACAGCGTCATACCTATGACTCAATGTTCCTTCCATACGCGGTGTCTATAGACAATCGTGATAGGAGCTTAAATGCCAATCCGGCATTAGAGCCATACAACACGCGATATATTCCGTAGATTGTTCGGATATTATTAGAGCATAAATGATCATTGCAGGAACATGTATTGCGCATGTATATATATTGTACGTATGTTGCGAGATAATTGTAAAATCGATAAAGAGGCTATATCGATGTAGATGAGTCGATGTAGCAAACAGACCGAGTTAAATTGTCGCAACAATGTACGCTGTAATTTTATATATTCTGCGCAGAGGGTCGCGCAGATGATTTCTGTCGCTACTGTTGCGACGCAGAAACGCATCTCGAAGTATCGTCGGAGTCTCATCTTAACGAGAACGATGATGGACAAAGAAGTAAGACCTCTTTCCGCTGATTGAATATCCGGCGTCGGTGACTTGGATTTTTTCTGACGTAAACTGCATTGCAAATTGCAAATATAATTATATAATACAATGGATATAGAAATTTCCACACCTGTGGGAGAATCACTTGATTTAGAAGTGTATCTATTATTATCATTCATCGCTCTAGAACAATGATTCGTAGAATAATGATTGTGCAGTTTTGATCTATTGTTTACAATAAATATTAAACATATAACGTCAGACAGACTTGCAACTATATAGCGTGTTTTGGCATATTCAGTGCCAAATGCGCAAATGAAAATCTATATCGAAAATATTAACAAGCTGGGCAAAATTTAAAGTTTGCGTATTGTATATTTTTTTTATTTAATATAGCAAGCTTTGCCTTTTTCCTTAAATTAATTTTTGAATTATAAATAGTGGAAAATGAGGAATTTTTCGTGAAAACTGAGTTACAATGTATAAGATATATAACAAACTTATTTTCTAGACAATTTAAATTGAAAATACTTGTTATTAAAATGTAAACATTTCCACACAAAAAATAGCATTATATTATTTGATAAAAAAAAATTGATATTTGATAAAAAAATTCGATTCAGAAGAAAATACGTTTCCAAGCTGGTATATTCTGTTTTGCATATTAGAAAAAAAAACAATATTTAGAAAGTGCAACTAAACGAACAGATTATAAGGAATTATGTTTGAGCATTTTCATTGGTCGTAATCAAGTATCGTAGTCGTAGTGAATTTACCTCAGAGTGCATGCATATTCCAATGCGCTCAGTTGCGTGTGTGTGTGTGTGTGTGTGTGTGTGTGTGTGTGTGTGTGTGTGTGTGTGTGTGTGTGTATGTGGGTGGGTGCATCGATTGCCCGCATTGCTTTCTTCACCCGCATACCGTTAGATTCATTAATCCCATGCTATTATTATCGTGCTGCCGTATATTCCCGTCTTTTGCTTTACGAATCGGAGCGGCAAATAAATTGCCTCTTTCATACCGAGCGCTTCAAAGAAAGATTCTCCATTTTTGAAAGCAAAATGCAATCAACGAAAGCATTGTTCATCAATCACAAAAGTTATGTAAGTTAATCTCTCTCTCTCTCTCTCTCTCTTTCTCTTCCCCTCCCCCCCCCTCTCTCTCTCTTTCTCTCTCTCTCTCTCTCTTCTTTTTCTCGCGCCCATTTCCCACGCATTATCTTATCGTTCTCTCGCGTCTCACCCGAACAATTTGTCGACCTCGTTTCCCATTTCCCGTCACAGATGTTTCCTGCGGAGTCTCCTGGTCGCCGATATATCGCTAAAACATTGGGGCGATTGCGCGCGCTTTTAAAAATTTGTCCGGCTACGCACGTCACAGCTGATAAAACTGCGCGCGCAACGTCCCCGGCCATTCACTGTCAGCTGATAACTCACTACGCTAGTAACAGGTGGTTCATCGCGATTGGCCGAGCGACGGCGATTAAAGTGCCTCGGCGGCGCCAGCACGTGCGGCCCCGCTTGCCGCTGGTCGCTGGTCCCGCATTCACGCGGAGAACGTTGTTACGCGCGCATTACATCCGACGAGCAATCCTCTCGGTGTCACCGGTCGCGTTCAGCCGCTCTCACCGACGACGGATCAGATCGCGCTATCGGGGTTCAAAAAATCGATAGCCGCGTGTATACTCGTGCGTGCCTGCGTGCATGCGTGCGTGCGTACGGTGTTTGCGAGATTTTGCAGTCGCACGATTGGCGGCTCCGCAAACTCGTAGGTGTGGGGCTATCGATCCCCGCGCTGTCCCGCTTTCTTGCCGCTCTTCATTGGCGCCTACATCGCCGTCGCCGTTGCATCGTGCGGTATACTCGAGCTGCAAATATAGTGTATTGTGCCTTAATACGATAGTTGGTCCCCTGTGATTTCGCTGCGCGCCGGAGGTCAACGAGAGAGGTTTTCCTTTCCTCCCCTCCACTCGATCGGTGAGTAATAATATGATTGCACGCGTATAATCTTTTTTGTCTCTTTTCTCCCTCTCTCCCCCTCCCCCTCTCCTCCTCCTCTTTGTTTTTCACTTGCATTAGTAATTTTTTCGTCTCTGATGCCGGTCGCACACGCGCATCGATGACGGCGACCCGCTACAATCCGGTGCACGTGCACGCCGAGCCGGCGCTCCGTTCCATCTGGTGCGCTCCGATTGCGCTCCGACCGGATCTTCTCATCTTTCGTAAGGGTCATCTCGCGCGTCGCCGAGCGTGTAGCTTACTCGAGATAACTGATGCACGATGAGCTCCCGAGGGATTTTCAGATCGAGACCCCGAGTGATAATAGGCCCACGCGTGGAATGCGTGAAACTTTGCCTCGATTGATGAAGCTCTCGAGATATCGAGCTTGAAATAAGATATTAAAAATTGATTTATTTTCAATTAAAAAAAGAAAAGTCAAGAGCGATTGTCGGACAGACGACAATATCGATAAATTTATTCTTTTTATATTTTTAATTTTTAAATTCCTGATGTGTTCTGTCATATCGCGATTCTTGCGATTTCTCCATGACGCATATCGAAAATAAACGAAGTTTTTAACGTGTCGCGATAAACCTCTCTAGTGAGTGATGTTAATATTTAAAAGTTTGGCATATTGGTGTTATAATGTTTGCGATTTGCTGAAGATTTGCTGTTATACGATTTATAAGGACGACGTACTCTCGTTCGCCGGAATCCGTGTATACATCTTTCTCTCTCTCTCTCTCTCTCTCTCTCTCTCTTGAAATACCAGCTTCGATCGATATCGACAGCGATTACGTGGAATCGTTTGAGCGTTGAAAGGTCGATCGAATCGAGCGAGAGACGATTATATAGAAGTGACATTTGCGCACGAACAAGTTATTCGAGGAAATAAAAGAGAATATATTATCATGCGAGATGAGATGCAAAAATTTTAGATTAAAAATAAGAAGCTGATAGAATTCGCGCGAGAGAGCGCGATGTGGAGGATCGTTTATCAGTGTATCTTCCGGTGACGACTTATTAATAAAAGTAATGGGGCTGATACGTGCGGAAATGAATAATTTTTTCAAGAGCAATTTCGATAACGATATCATGATACGATGCGCCATACACATAAAGTGACATAAATATTAAGCAACGGATTGTTATTGTTAGCGGTGTTAATGTTTAATACGTCATACAAAAGCGGATTTGCACATCACTTTTGAATTATGCACGCGCTTGAAGAGAGAGTAGAATAACTGTATTTTGACAGAGTTTAATGGGATTAGCATATATTAATGTATAACTGTTTCATCTGTGAAATAACATATGCGCATGTGTGTTAAAAAACGATGTATGCTATTTATAAACGGCGACTGTGTCATTCGTTAAAGATATCGAAACTTAATATTCTTTTGTGATTATTCTTGCGATTACGTTTCATGACATAATCGACGATCAAATGTATGGACGCGGTTAATCCTTTTAACATCAGCGATGTTCGTATATCGTATATCCTAACATCAGTTTTCAACGTAAGCTTCGCTGGTGTAAAAAAAAAAACTTAATTTCTTATGCATGAATCTTTTTATGGAGGAAACATTATCTCGCGCGTACAAAGATTTAACTGCGGTTAAAAGAAAGACCAGGTTTCAGATTAGAGAAGGATATTTTTCACCGCATATGGCACACTATGTAATTTCCTTTTCCGTCAAATGAAGCCGATTAAAATTCTCGACATACTTTAATAAGTCTTCTTGATCGTGATTTTGGAACGTTAATGCTTGTTACATATATGAAAAGTAATTCAATTGAACTCTTCACGCGTACTTCAAGAGAATTTTTTTATTCGATACTTTTTATCTAAAGATTTTTTCTTAATATTGCCTCTCTAATGTAAGTATACAGAAATTCAGAGAATAAATTAATTATAAATATTAATTATAAATATTATAAGAAAATAAATTTATAATAAATATTAATAAGTAAATATAATATGTTTATTGATAAGGTTGTAAAAATTATATATGTATGTAAAATTAAGAGGGTCTCATAATTTCATGTACATATAATTTAAAAGAAAGAGAGACAGAAGGAGAGATAGACAAACAAGTACAATATACATATAAAAAAAAGAAAAGAATTATACTATAATGTTATTTTTATTATATAATTATATAATTAAAATTTAAAGACAGTTATGAAATACAATTAGAAATTATATATAATTTAACGCATAATTTAAAAGCTTTTTCCGCTATTTTCTTTTTTTTTTTACACAATTTTATACACTCGTTTACATTACTACGTAATAATCGAGAGCATCTTTTCTTTCGCGTTTTCGCGAAAATATATTTATAATATACTTAGCTCACATAGAAGATAGGTCCATTGAACTCGTTAGAACGCGCCGCAATCTGCAATGCAGCTATGCATCATCTCGTAATATAGGACAAAAGGCATTAAACGTGAAACCGGCCGCGGCAGATAATAAGCCGCGCGCGTGATACCAGACGCGGTACTGAGGTCACGGATGCGCATACGTGCATATGTTAATAATCTATAAGTCCCGCGCTTCTTTATCAATATTCTTTTTACTGATCAGCATCTGACATCCGGTTGGATTTTTCAGTGACACATAAACCTTTCCCACTTGTCTTATCGAGAAAAACTGTGTCTATATATATATATATATATATATTTTTTTTCTCTCTTTTTCTTTCTATCTTTCCTTCTCTATTTTATTTATATATTTGAAAATTAACATTATATTTCTCTTTTATCTCTCTACTTCTCTAATCTAATTTTAATTGGGTTACGAATGCGACGCATAATTTGTTTTCTCTCATTTTCTGCAAAATAACAAGATCCTATTTTAATCTTAAGAGACCCAAGAGAGACTCTCTCGCGGATCTCGTTTAATGTAATTAAATACGAACGCTGCGTAATTGCAGATCTCACATTACGTCGCTTTAATGAATAAAAGAGATAATTAATGATATCCGCCAGGAAATATCAGTTCACGAGATTGTGGACAATCTTTTGCTTTCAGATATCTAGCAGTTTGCGAGATTATAAGGATGCTGAATTTCCGTGGCGACAGCATGTCGGCCCTTTAATTTCCTTCGTCCTTCATGGACGGATATGATGTTCGTTTGACCGGCGACGCTTATACTACTCGGAAAGTTAAAGGAAACAAAATATCATGGCATTTTTCGACGTGGGACCGGGCGACCTCAAGGAATTATGGGAGTCCTATCTCTCCGATCCGGTGAGTGTGCGCTTGCAGTTGATGCTTCCGATAAGAAACCGCAATGAGATCAACTGAAAAATTTACGAAGAAATGTCGGAAATTGCGTGCTACGAAGAATATGTGCAGTTTTCTCGAGAAATTCTATTTTATTAGCGTTCGCTAACACGTACACATCTCTGAAATTTCATACCCGCAATCGCGAATTTCTTGCTTCCTATACAGCGAGTATATTCTCGAGAAAGTGCTCGTCCGCGAGATCGCGAACGAAAGGAAGCTGAAACTGTTAGAAACGCAGGGACGCCTACGTTCTTTGGAGATCTGTAATCCTCCGCGTTATTCGAATACTTGTGTAAGATAAAGACAGAAATAGTCTATACACAACCTACAATACGCTGCCATAATATTACTAACAAATATCATTATTTGTAATGTTTTGTGCTATGGATTGAGATAAAATTGGAGTTCATAAAGGAGATTTTATTCATTTTACAATGCTATTTTTGAAAATTTATAAGCTTCTTTTATGCGAAACGTGATGAATACATGCTATATTTTTATCAAATTTATTAGCCAAATGTCATTGGGAAATACATTTCTACTTCTTATATGCGTTTCTCGTAGATAACAATTACGATTCTTGACATTGATATGCCATTTATTTCTGAATTTATTCGCGAGTTTTTAGCACTCGGACAAGTAACCGAGAACTTTGTTCTAATATTTAGTAAAATTATGATTGAGTTTAACTGAAAAAGTGTGCGTGTTGCGTGTATAAAATTTTATAAAAAATAAACTCCAATCTAAAACAGCACAAACGCACTTTTTAATCGCGTATTCTTCATTTAAATGTTATCTTTTTCTAAATTGAGTTAATATCTCTTTGGAGAAAGCGCACGACAGGCTGTATGAATGTCAAATAGTCCGCACATGCATCACACATATTGCCATCGTCATCGCGTTTGTGTTAATTAAGCTCAAGGAAATGAGCGAACATATCTACATGATAGGACAAACGTCACTACGTTTCGTAACATCGATAATTCTTCCGTCGAGTAGAGCCCTGCTGTCTATTCATCGCGACTCTCACATCCATCTAATCATCCCGCGAATGTTACGGGTGCCATTTTTCATCGCTCGTTGCGTTCGCAATGATAACAATAATTACACATATGCGCATATTTCATTTACCGCGACGTGTAATTTCTTATTTTCGATGCACGCGCAAACTAGGACACAAGCGCGATTTCCCTTGACCCTTTCGAGTCAGAATTTTCTGCGGAAATATATATATATATATATATATGAAACTGACGACAAATCAATCACTTTCTCATTAACGGAATTACCACCAGGTTTTCTAGGAACGTTAATCATATAACTCTCACGAGATAATCTACGTCTGAAGCCGGCAATAAACATGAATGCGAACGATATGTTTTACACATCGGACGTGTATACTTATTATTAGTTATTGTTCCTCTTATCGCCCGCCCGTTGCTTCGCACGTTCGCAGATAATAATTTCTCAAGTTCTCGAAGAAAACGCTGATATTTTTATTATTTCCTAGAAGGCCGAAGCGAGAGATACGTATTATATTATTCTATTGGGAATCAACGTTCAATCGTCGTTCGCGATAAATACAATCGTCTCCGAAGTTAATTCGTCGATTCGATTAATTCTTGAAGGAAACTTGCTCAACAACATTAGACGATTGTTATTTTCCAGAATGCACATTCGTACGTCATCTGTGTATCGTCGCAGTTCAATTGACGTTCGTAAACACGACGGTAGGATTACCGTTGCTCGGCAAAATTTCACGACACTTGTCACGGCGTGTAATATCGCGACAAATGCCGGGAAAAGGTATTGTATTTGGGCAGTAAAGCATTAATGCGCCACTTTACACACCTGTACAAATATCGCATCGTTCTTTATGGGCACCAAGAACAGGTCGATGGTTTGCCCGCATATTTTGATGTTGGTACGCTGTTCTTCCTGAATTTCCATTTAACGACGCATTTTCGCCGGGGAATTATTTCCTGGAAAATTCCCAGAGCCGTCGTATTTCTAAAAATGTTTTGTCATTGATGTCATTACTAATGTATTTTTATGATAAAATCGTTTCACTCAGCAAACGTGGCAACGTATATCAAATATAATAAATTACGCATACAAAAATAGATACCGATAAAAACCCAACGGAAGTATTTGCTAAATTTCTTGGAAAATATATTCTAGTTTGTGAATCTGTGTAATATCCAGAATAACTCTACAGTTTCGTATATATACTCTCGTCAGGCGGATAATCGCATCTTTGTTTACTAATGACAATTTATCGATCCTAAACCGCGCTCTGACTTATCGCATATTCATCCTTCGCTTTCCTACGACGCACAAACTGGGCCAGTAATTATATATTTTCGACGCACAAACTGGATAATTATAGCGAGCGTATTTGTTTATTTTTTATCTCTTCAAGGCATTCTTTTATTATCTATAAAATACAGTTTGCGTAACTTAAGAATTTAAGTATATGCACACATTTATTCTTTTGTTAATCCAAGAATCTCTAATCTGTTTTCTTCTCTTTTTTTTGTTACTTATTTGCACCTGCAAAACGGCATAATAATTCGACATGAACATTAAAAAAAACTTATATTATATATATATATATAAATATGTACACAAAAATCATTTTTATCTTTTGCTCGAATTTTCAAGCTATTTTTCATAATTTTTGCATATTAAAAAGTTATTGTATCGATACGATAGTCTGGTTTGAGAACATCGTAAGAAATTGAAAGGCGAATTGACGCGTGCATGTTAATGCTTTCTCATCATATTTGGAGGGTCAGAGTCCCCTTTAGCGGCGGGACAGCCATCGCGCGCGATGCCAAATACGTTCAGTTAATAAACTCGTTTAAGCCAACGTGCGTTCGTTAAAGAAAATCTCCGCTCCCAATCTCCCAAATAGTAGAAGCTAACAGACATTATTAAAAGCTCGCGTTTTGAAGAACGTTTAAAATGTCATCGAAAACCTATTCGTGATGAATGTTCCAATTACGTAATTGCCGCCGGCAAAAATATCGATTTTTTTCTAAGTCGACTTTCGTCTCGTTAAAAATGATTTGTCGAATTTTTGATCGAACGCTATCACGTTATCAAGCGAGCGATAAAGCGACAGTCCGGGGAGGAAACATACGGCGAGTATTTGCGATGCATAGAACGATCGATGTGGTTACGAAAACTTGGCGCAGCCAAGGGACAAGAATCGAATCGTGTGACAGAATTGCTTTTTTTTTTTTCCTCATAGCGGAATGAATGGGCAGATCGACACTTCTGCGCATCACTTTTTTTCTTGCTTATTACCGAAGAAACACAGCTGCAATTAATTCGCTATCTGTCTTGTTATGTTAAAAACCACTTGTCCCGATAAGCTTTATTATCTTGACGATGTATGCCGCGTTGCATTCTCTCGGCTCCGTGTGTATTCTTCTATTTTTAACTTTTTACTTGTACGAAAGACTTAAATTCACTCCGTTTTAAACATTAAGTTCACATTTTTTAATCCGCTTGTACATTTATATTCACTTGGTTATGTAGTTCACATTTAATGCTAATCTGTTAATCGCTTAAATTGATAAAATTTGACGCTTAAGGGAATTTCGCAAATGGAGTTTTCATATTTTTGTCGGAAATGTAGGGTAAGCATGACAACCTTGCTGCGGCGGCCCGTTAATTGTATCTAGGCTCGTACATGTCGCGTTTTTATCGTGGGCGATATAAAGCAATTTTCCTCACTTGTTTATCATGCTTGCGCAGGTGCCACTCGCGCAAATGTGTTGATAGTAGTCCTCGCGTTACAAATTTCAGCTCGATATATTTTTGAATATCTTTCCAATTTCTCGTAATTTTATTATATTAATTTAAAAAAAATTATGATATTAATTTAAAAAAAACTTGATATTTACAAATATTATTAAATTTCATTTTAGTAATATAACAATAAAGATATAAAATCTTATAAATGAATTAACAAACATTGCAAAAGCCTGCATTTGGGAAAGCTCAGCAGACAATTGTCATGCTCTGATAGAAAAATTTTCCTTCGAAAGAGCTAATGTTCTAGATAAAAGTGAAACTTTGCATTCTTGCTTTTTATTCGTGAATTATATGACATTAGCGTCTTACCTGACGATTATTTTCTCAGCATGTCATTAATGTGAAGATCGGATAACAAAAGACCTTCTGATGAGAACACTTTTGTTTCAATCTGTCAGGAAAGGAAAACACGATGAACGTATCAAAACAAAGTTAATGTAAATATCGATTATCTTTGATGTACGAAAATTATCGATGACAAATTGTTAGCGAAAACAAAACGGGCAGAAAAGAAAGCACTCCGACGTAATTGTATCTCGATTCCACGATCGTTTTATCGATCTCGTGCTATTATTTTCTCACGATGTCAATATTTTTCCCATTCTGAATTAATTCCGATGTATTAAATAGGAAATAATCGGTTTGTTCCAAGAAATTAATAGAATTTTGATAGAAAAATTAATGATTATTTTAACATATAGTAAAACAAAATATTGCAGGCAACCGTTGCTTTTTGAAAAATTTTATAATTTTATAATTTTTATCATTCATTTTTTGGACAAAGGCATATTATATAGCGGCAGTGATTACATATTTAATCTAATTAGAATAAAGAGATAAAGGTAGTAATGTATTACAGTAGAACATCCATAATAATCATTGTAGCAATACCTCTCTGAGAAAAGTCGTGGTTGGCTGCCTTCTAATTCAAAACCGGAAGTGTGAATATGTCGAGATCGCAACCGGAAACATAGTCACAAAGAGTGGAAGACCGAAGACAATAGTGATAGAGCAATATTGTAACACTCTTTCTTCTGTATATGGCAAATGTTATGTAAAAGCGAATAACTAGGGAATGAGAGCGCACATTCGAATATTATAATGCCCGAGAATTAAATGAAAAAAAATATTTAAATGAATACTTAAATGAAAAAAAGAGCCAGACTTATTTTTTTTTATTTATTTAATCAAATTAAATTATAAATATATTTTACACGTTGTCAATTTCTTTTACCAAATTCCCAATCATCGTAATTCTTTTCTTTTTAATTAAAGAGAAAGAAAGAATCTGTTCTCAAGGAATTTATTCTCCAAACTGTGGAAAGTAGGAAATAATGCGATACAGATGAATCACGCGGCCTTTATGACCCGATAACTCCGTACACATGATACACAGCGAGTATCTTTCCTCTCGGAAATGGCAACACGCGGATGCTTTCCAGTTTAAATCGATTCCGATGATCACTTTGATCCAAAACAAATGATAAAAGACTCATTAATTTAATTGTATTAGGAATTTTGTTATTAATTATTCTACAAATTAATGATTAATTTAATCAAAGTTTGCTCAAAACATCGAAGAAATCGAGTTGCATTGACTTGTCACTTAAATAGAAACCATCTATTATTGAATTAGCAACCAGCTTCTCATCAAAGGTTGACTCGACGATCTCTACCAGAGGCAACTTTCTATCTCAAACAAACACACTAAAATAGAATTCCGTCCAGACGAGCTTTCCACCTAGGCAAGCGGAACTTGTCGACTGTTCCCTTGATTCGTCACATCGTCGTCAAAACGAACATTCTTGAAAAAAAAAACGTCAATTACTCGGCGATCGCTCATTTTCTAGCGGCACATTTCCTTATCGCCGTGACACAAAAATAATTATTGTTTTTTCCCCCGACTTCCCGTTTATTTGCACGCTTCGCTTCTTCGTTACGCCGCGATTTAAACCACGCCGTGGAAGGAAGACATTCGAAAGAATTCGCGACGAGTTCACTATAGCGTGATCTCTCGACATCTGAAATAAGTTCGGTAGAGTCCACGACTTCGCCGAGACGTGAAAGTCCCGAGTGATTTTTTGGATATCCTTCGCTCTACCCGTCACGCTGCGGCGACAATTCAGAAATTTTTTTTTTTTTTTTTTTATTATGTTGATTCTGAAACAACATGCCATCGGATTTACTATCTTAGATTTGCGTCCTTTTCGCATCGTTACACTTAATTAATGAGTATTCTAATAAATTTGTGGCCATAATATTTTTGCCGATTTTATAGTAGAGTTTAACGTAAAATAAAATTTATTTTTTTTTGTTAAAAAAAAAAAAAAAAAAAAAAATTCAATTTAACAAATGTGCATAATTGTGATCGAATCGTTCGTTTGAATTCCTCGAATCGTATCGATCGATTATCGATAAAAAATCAAAACTAAACGATCCGCTCAGGATATTGTTACGTTCTTACCGTTTCTGGCGTATCGTCTGTTCGCAAAACACCGTTAGCTGCGGGATTCCACCTTTGTACATGCGTAACCGTAAACTTTTCTTCCGCGCACTCTTGCGCACGGAACTATTCTCTCTCTGTAACGCACATGATGCTATGCATCGTGAACGATACATAGTGTAGTTTTGTTAAAAAAAGAACCGCATTCTCCGTGAAATGATTGAATCTAATGAGATTAAATATTTTCAGGGACATTAACGTATGACAGGTAATATAATGCACGAGAAAAATAAAAATATATATTTAATAGATTGTATTAAGATTTGGACGAGAAGAAAGAAAATTTCTATTAAATTATAGTAAGTTTATCGAGAACAAATTGTTTGCTTTAATCATTTCTGAAAATTGTAAGCCACAATAGGATATCTATTTTCTGATTCATCTATCGCCAAGATGTACAAGGTCATTCTTTCTGTTGATCACACACACACATGTTGAGATAACGTGAGAATATGTGAAAGATATATGAAAGATGATTAAATATCTCATATAAGGTATTGTAACAACATTTAACTTTTTTGTGAAAAAAAAAACGATTGAGTCATGCGAGCGCGATTCGTGGATAATAAATGCAATCTGGTAGACTCGTCACACTCAATTAAATATGTCCTTCGAGAATAGTATACTGTTATAATGTTATTTTGCACAAGATATTTTGCATAACGTTATCAACAGAATAAGATGATCCACGAGAAAGTTTCACAACAATTTTACGTCGCACGGATAAATTATCTCGCACTTTACATTCGACCGCTATATTATAACTGTCACCAAGCTGTCAGACCACTGTCTGCAACGTCAGTTGCAAAGAACTGTCAATCTTTATCGGCATAAAACCGTTATTGTGACGCTATCGTTGACGCGATCTATCCGTAACGGATAAAAAAGAGTATTTTTGGAAAAAAAAAATAATAATATTTCTTGATCAAGTATAAAGTGTAACGTAACAATTGCATCGCGATTTGCAATCTTGATATAACGAGGAAGAAATTCTTGCCGACCTTGAATAATTCAGAGCGATTGCAATCACACATTCGTGCCAGAGCAAGCTGTTTCGTCTCGAACGACAGATGCTCGCTTATCCTCATTATCAACGATTGGTCGGCATCATGGTGAGATTTCAACGACAGATCGCAGATAACGTTTGTGCTAAGATCGAATAATATCCACTCATGGATGGTGAATAAATTACGCTCATTACAACTCGCATCTCTACGTGCGAATTTCAAAGACTTGTTGAAGAAGCTAACTTTTTCGAGTATAATGTCGCATATTTCAGACTCTGTCTTTTTTTATGTTATATCAAAATATTTTTTTTTTAATAGTGCAATTATTATTTAGATAATATTTTATTTTTGTTAATAGAGATATATTGAGCAACGATATCGATTCAATAGAACATAATCTATCATAATCTATCTCGTCCGTTTTCACGCGACCAATGATTCACAGAAGAACAAATTGTCTTCACAATTTAATCATATTGAGAAACTTTAGAAGTCCATTTAGTTTCTCTACCGTTATCGGCCAATGTGGAACCGCTATCGAAGAAAGCAGATAAAAACAAGAGTGCAGACTCTTATAGATATAAGAATATAAAAACATGAGTTATGCTATCGATAATGTAAAGAAAAATAGAGGGAAAGTTTTTTGGATTTTTTTTTCTTATTCCCATTTGAGAGCATCATTTCGGTCTATTAAATGAAGTTAATTTAGTAAGTGACTAACACCCTTTAACAGCCTTTTCCGGATCGTTGGCATTCTTACGTCGCAAGGGTGCTACGAATAGCTCTTGAGTGTACGGTTGCATTCTACCGCGTGGCGGTTCTCGATTTCATCTATGTAGGTCTCGCCGATATCGTTGTATCGTACATTATTTAAGGCGGTGACACTCCTCTCTGCTTTACGTCTACTTTAAGCAAATTCGTAACGCAGAATTCTGTGAGCTGAATTCGACTCGTACTGGCGACTTACCTTATCAAGATATCCTTGAGAATCCTTTTTATAAGAATTACGGTAAATAACACATCACTCAATAAGTCTCCGGTCTAACTAAGAAAAACAAATTTTTCTTTAGAAATCACGTGGATCTGTCAACAATGTTGCCATATATGTGTCAGACCGGAGACTTATTGAGTGATGTATTAGGTACTAATAAGTATTTGTCAATAAGCTTCGAAATCTTCTTAGAGCCACGTTAAAAGGCGTAAAAACTCGAAAGACGACTAACAGATATTTAGAAAAATTAGAATCTCTATCTCTGAACTTTTTTATGCGGCTTCTTAGACGCTTATGTCAAGAGTAACAAGTGACCCTTTTCTACCTTATGTGTGATTTGGCTCGCTCCCTGGTTTTGTATAAATTCCCCATTAGCCTTCGATAGCGGATTTTAGTGGACTTAAATCTAACGCACTCATCTCGCTTCATCGAGTTTCTCTCGTTACCGATGACGTAAGTTACCGGTTCTCCGGATTTATCCAGGTTCCTCCAACTTCGTGAACGCGCATTTATCAGGAGCATTAAACAAACGCGTGCGATTATGCGTTCACAGGTATACGACGACGATAAAGTGAAACGGTGGCCCCCTCTAAGTCAGTCGTGCTGAATAGTTACGCTCGCCGCGTGATAAGCTCTTATCAATTGCGCGCGTCTGCCATCGCGCACAATTGTTTCTCCGTCTTCTTTCCCCGTGCAGTTCTCTTTCGCCGTCACGTCGTCCTTTTTTTTTTTTCGAAACCGTCTATAAATCGACTACTTGCTTTTGTCTGACCTAAATTGATAACCGCGCAGTCTCTTATGCGATATACCTATTACCTCAGCTTTATCTCTTCACTGACCATGGTAACAAGTTGATAAAATATTACAACTTTTGATTATTCGAATTAATTAAATTTTGCTCGCACTTTGTCTATCCTATTAATTTCAATGTCGAAGGCTACGATCGTCGATAAACTTGCTTGGAGCAAGAGAGGATTCTTAGAGAAACTACGAAACTACGAAACTATTTTATAGAGATATTTTTCTTTTTTTATTTGAGAATAAAAATTTACATTTTAGTTAAGATTTTATTTGTTGACATTGCGTTTAACGAATAATAGCACAACAAACGTTATATAAGTTAATGCTATGAGATTCAGAACGTATGACTCAGATGATTTAAAGTCGACCAAAGTTTGCCTCTTGCGTCGATTTTACTTTACACAAAAAGAATTCGCAATAAAGAGGGGAGCGAATGAGGAAGACTCGATCGAAACCTCAAGTGCTACTGCTATATATTGCGAGCGATTAAGAAGTCAATTAATTTACACCTTTGACATGTAACACTGAGTAATGATCTGTTGATCTGAATATTGCATAGTTAATCATTAATAAGTTAATTAGATGGTTATAACACATCACTCAATAAGTCTCCGGTCTAACTAAGAAAAACAAATTTTTTTTTTTAGAAATCACGTGGGCCTGTCAACAATGTTGCCATAATGTGTCAGACCGGGGACTTATTGAGTGATGTGTTATATAAAAGCACTTTGACTCAGATTTTATAAATATACAAACAATTTCAAATTTACAAATTTATATTACATTTTATACGACATATTTCAAATATTTCACAAGTTATCGCATGTTTTGTGTGCTCGAGATTAGAAACGTATTCAAAATTAAATGAGATGATGTTGATTCAATGATTGCTTTCAAACTCAAAGACAGTCATAAAGATACTTTGAAAACACATGGAAATTATCACAAATCTCAAATTTAAATTCAAAAAATTTAAAACATTCAGTAAATTTCCGCAATTAATAATAGTATTTTGAATTATTTTAATTATTAATTTATTTATTCTCTGCGTGCTTTCTTACATTATAACCAGCAACAATAATAATAATAATAATAATAATAAAGATTGACTTTGTCGATTAGAACTTTTGACTCTATCGAGAATGTTTCCATCGTCCAATAGCCATTCGTTGCCTTTATTGGTCTCTCGGATTCGAATACTAATCTGTAGAGTAATATATCTCGAGGTCAATACAGGAGGAAATGGTCCTTTCTGCATTCGATTCGAATTATCGTCGTTGATTGCTCCGTTCTTGGGTACAGAGGCAGAAAACAATAAATTCGTCAAGCGATATTTCATATCAAATTGTAAATATATTTAACGCAATTGTGTAATAAAGATCTCGTCTATTTATGGGCGCAACAAAATAGAGAATGGTCCCCGTACCTTGTTTTTTGTCTCTCGAAAATATTATACTATATATTATAACACATTGAATTATTTCATATGGTTAGTGAATAAAGTTTGCAAACTTTGATTATGGTTACATTGAAAGCAAACAGCTAAATATATTATACATATATATATATATATATATATAGGTTTTTCGTTCGGTGCGTTATTCGCCGAGAACAACCTGTTGATCCACGGAACGTTTGCGACGGATAAATTATTGTCTGTCTGCCTGAAAGTCGAATGGAAACGGAATGTGTAAATAATTTCGAGACGTACGTGAGAACACGTACAAATTCCTGAGAACGCAGACATAAATACAGTTTACTAAGCGCCGATTTCTTGTTTACGAAGCTAAGGCACTCGGTCCATTCATCAGGCATAAGATCCATCCTTATATATATATATACCTTTCAAATGATTAAGAAAGGTAAAAAAAATTAATCATGAAAATGGAACAAATAGGTAAATTTTAATGACGTATATAAAGTAAGGAACGCTCCTCTCTTCCTCTCTCTCTCTCTCTCTCTCTCTCTCTCTCTCTCTCTCTCTCTCTCTCTCTCTCTCTCTTTCTCTTTACACGACTCTTACTTTTAATATTTATTGAAATGTAAAATTAACCGCAATAATTTGTAGCTGCGTTTGTCCTAATTCGAATATTTATATAGCTAAATTATTTATACTTTATACGTTTTATGATTTAACTCCGCGACAATTTATAGAAAAAAGAATCATTGAACGCGTTCTATATCATTGACGAGTTTAACTGACGTAAAAATATGAATTTTATAATTTTATATTAATAATTTTTCAAAATAAAAATCATATTAATATTATTCGATCTTGTCGCTGTTTCACGATCAAGCGCAAGTATCTGAGCATTTCGAACGTCATTCCGATGAGATTTTCTCGAGTTTCTCGACTTTCCTGAGAAGGTTCATGGCTACGGTAGTACTTGTTAAGAAGGGATCTGGTTTTGAAACGAGTTGTATGGCAATACCAGCCCCAGACAGGGAGAGAGGAAGAAAAACAGGGAGAAAGAGAGAGAGAAAGAGAGAGACCTGTCGTCATCGCCGGCATCGTCGTCGACCATGGTGGGGAGTAAACGAAGTGACGGGATAGTTCGGATGGAACTCGAGGACATTCACCTTTTTTCGTGACTTCGACGAGGCCGGTAAACGCCATAGACATATCTTCCCTTGCTAGAATCCTGAAAGATTGACCTATTCCACAATGGAAAAATTCCGCAGCTTCTTTAAAAATAGAGATTTCTACAGATAATCCAAATGCTTCTTCGAAAGATATACAAAAAAAAAAATTATTTTATTTTAAATTAATTTTGAAAAAAAAAAAATTACACGTGATTTGAAAATAAACTAGTCATATTATGGAGAATATTTTGTTAATAATATTAATTAAATTTTATTGAAAATTGAATACATTCTATAAAAAAATTATTAAATAAAAGATTCTTTTAAATTAAATAAAATTTTACGAACAGTTATGATATATTACATGCATGCTAATGAGAAAGATAATTAGCAAATATCTTATTTTGTTGACAATATAATGAGAACAATTGAACAGTAAATATTTATGCGATAGTCTGAAAATATTTTAGCAGTACCAGAGACAATTTCTTTTGCATTGAAACAAAATAATTAACATCAATTCATGCTAGTAATTAATTCGCACGCTGATGGAACTGATTTAATCGACGATGAATGATTTTCTTTACTCGCGTGCGATCGATTTTAGCATACGAATGAATATTATTTTAAAAATGATAAAAAATGGCGCCAAGTATAAGCAACAGTTGTGAAAAATGTTATATGCATTTATAAAACAGTGTTAAATTATTAAAGATAAAAATTTATAAAAATATATATTACTTTTTGAACAAAAGAATTTGTACAAATATATTCTACAAAAATAATGATATAAAAAATTATGCTAAATAAATAAGAATTTATGCTAATAAAATTAATTTCTTTTATTATTATTATTATTATTATTATTATTTAAATAAAATTTATTATTATTATTATTTAAATAATATTTATTATTATTTAAATAAAAATATTTTAACTGAAAAAATTGTATCGATTCTAGCACACGAGTGAATATTATCAATCGGAAATAATTGAAAACGATCGCTGTCAGGAATTTCGACGAAACAGTCAAATATAACGGAGTTATTTCGGTGTGTGCAACGAATATCGGGGAAAATATTTTTGCTCGTCTCTCTTATTGATATTCCGTACGGTCGGGTTTCGGTTACGATCGCATTAGCGTAATTAGATATTCGGCTGTGCGTACGTTGACCTTCCACCGTGCGCCTTCGCACTGGATAGCAAGGAGAAATGATTTTCTGCTGCGGGAGACTTTCCGGCGGTACAAGCGGTTTTACGATCGCAGGGTCAGGTGGCTTTACAGGTATGATATAGCGGTGTCGCGCTGCATCGTCACGCAAGAATTATAACAAAAATTCAGGTCACCCTCTTTCTATACGTCCGCGTTTTCATCGGTGCTTCAATTTTACTGTATCCGGGCTGTTATCGCGTTTTATTCGAAATTTATACCTCTATTCGTCAGACACGATAACGCGAGAAGTGCACATATGTCGATCATGCGACTTGGATATTTTTTTTTTTTTTTTTTTTGTATATTTTAACTAACTTAATCGTGAAATTATTGCTTTGAATATCTTACGCCTGCGTTTTTATATACAATATATGACAACATATATATATATATATATATATATATATATATATATATATATATGTCAGTAGACGTTTAAAAAAAATTCGCACACAAGCTCGCATTCTCAGAAAATTTGAAAAAATGATTAAAACACGCGCGCACGCAAATACATACATTCGATCGAACGGCGATTTTAAGTCACGTGCACTTAATCGACATGAAAGAGACACAAATTTCATAAATATAATGACGGTAAATACATCATATATGTAGACGGCAGTTCTCATTCGTATGTATCGCAGCTTTTTGATACATCGCGCGAACATGCCGCTGCAATTCTCTCCGGTGCATTACCCACGAATGCGTCTCTGTCTGCATGCGCCTTCAATGCACCGGTACACAATTGCTTTCCAACCCGTGTATCGAAGTTTAGTGTTGAATCGGCAAATGGGGAGGTCAGTTCTTTTAATACTCGACATAACTTTGTAGTCAAACCTTCCTTATCGCGGATACCTCTGTATGTTTGAGAGAGAGAGAGAGAGAGAGAGAGAGAGAGAGAGAGAGAGAGAGAGATATTACAAATATTCATAATTTAAAAAAATATCGCGCTGTAATTAACGTAACTTGCCATAGAAAAAGATAGTGTTTGCTTTTTCTGAAAAGAATGAATATGTACTTAATATACATGTAATTCTAAATGCAAAAAGCATAAGAAGATGAAGCTAAAACGATTATGCGCTTTGGCTCTCTCATTAGCCCGATACTTGTTCTATAAAATGATTATCTTCTCTCTCATTATCTCTTTAATTACTTGCAGTATTAATAATGCTCGTAACAACATAGTAGAGTGTGATATAATGAAGAGAGGCGCATAATAATATAATAAATAATCATACTTGAGAAGGGGATTGCGTCGAAGCAAAGATATCGTTACTTCCTCGAGGACAGCCTCGATGACGACGAAATAAAATGCCGCAATAGCGAAATAACTCATCGTTGAAAATTGCTGAGCTCGGATCCCGCGTTTGATGCACTTCCCGTGTTGCACCGCAGTTAGTTAATACCAATCACTACGTTGCAATTTCTCTCTCTCTCTCTCTTTCTCTCTCTCTTTTTCTGAGGCGAATTCAATCGGAATTTCTATCCCGCTGGGACACGCAAAAGCGCCGGCCTTCTCCATGCTGTGATTCCCAGCGGAAATACTAGCTAGAGCGATATACTAGCAATGGGTTGGCGGAAAGAAAGAGAGAGATAGAACATTGCGGTGGTTTGGCAATTGATCACTTGCTTTAATTTATTAATACTGACGTTCCTCCATCTGTATTGTCTATAATAGTCGCGCGCCGAAACTCATCACTCATAGATTCTTCAGACATTGCTGTTTTCTTACTGTGAAGGATTGCGAAATGAAATCTTTAATAGTTGTTTCTTTTCATCATTTGTCTCTGAGAAGATCAAATTAACGGGAGATCAATGCATTTATATCCATATTGTATTTATTTCCAGAATTAATTCATTCTCTCTGATAAATCGAGGGATCTCGGAGAAGATTGAAAGACTTGTAATAATAATTTAGGCGGCAAATAAAAAATTATCAATATAAATCTATCTTCAGAATGGCGCATTATAATATAGAAATGTTGTAAGCATTGTGTAATTTCTTATCGCGCTGAGGAGACACGAGAAAAATCTCTTGCTCGTTAATATATTAATGCGCGAAAAAGGAAATTTATTATAGTGATTCACATGAATAAACACGCGTATCTCTTATGTTTGCGGAAACGTCACGAAAAATACAAATACAATGTATAAACAGCGAAGAATGATAAGATCATTAAAATCGTGGATGGGAAACGTCGACGAGGCAAAAAAGGGGTCGGGCATCCTCTGTCCTATCTCCAAAAAGACAACGAGAAGGACAGTCCGTTACTGACGCGCTTCCGCCGGAAGTGAGACGTGAAAGGATGGTAGATAAGCGCTGGCCGCGCGAATGCGCAGAATATAACGGAGAGCAGAAGGGCAAAAGGACGAAAAAAAGAGACGCGAGACGGATGGAGGGAACAGGAAAAGAGCGACGTCGTGGCCTTGCGAATCTAGTTCCGCATTGCGGATCCTTATGGGGAGAGCCGTTGTGGATGCGAGATATTTTTGTTTAAGAAAAAAAGAAGATTAAATATTTTTTTTTTTTAATTAATTTGATTTGATTGTATAGAGGAGAACGATATCTTATTCAAACTCCCTTGCTCTCTTCCCGATCTCTTCGAAAGACTACATTTTATCTATAAATCTCTCGACTTCCTTCAACTATTATTAGCGCGCAATGAATTATTACGTAAGATATTATGATGCTGATTGATAAAGATAAACACTTTCGCGAAAAAATTTGAACAATAGAAATAAGAGAATAGTAGAGGAAAGCAAAGATGACTCGCGAGTTTTAAGAGAGTTCCGGGTTGTTGGTTGCAAATAAGTTTCATTTTAACTAATTATCCACTTGCAGAAAATTACTACATTTTCATCCAAATTAGGGAGACCATAACGAAGAGGATGAATAGCAGAACTCCGACACAGAGGCTAACGGAAGGATGAATTAAAGGAAGTTAGAGGTGAAACAGTGAGCAATGCTCCTCAATCGATTGCTATCGAAGCGAAGAAACAGCATTAATAGGAACAGAGAAATTTATTCCAAACATATATCGCCTATTTCTTTAAATCAATAATTTATCATCATCAAGCTATACGCGATATCAAACAAACAAATAAACAACTTTTGAGTCATATCGTTCGCGTAGCCGGAATTTTACCTGTAACAAGACAAACCGTGCATAACGGGTAAGTCCATGTGGTTGAAGAAAGACTTGCAAAGGGAACGGAGAAACGGCAGCGAAGCGGAAAGCGTCGTCACCGTAGCTGCTAGCAACAGCGTGTCGTTAGCAGAAGACGAAAAGGCCCCCCTTCCAGCCCCCTTCGTCTCGACCTTGGGGGTATAAACGCGGTTCCGCATTGCTGAGTCGCGAGGGAGGAGAAGGGACCCCATAGAGCGGCAGAAGGACGCGGAGCCAACCGTTGCTACCGGCGGCTCTACCTTTGGACTATCTCGGATAATAATAATAATAATGATCGACCTTCAACTTGACCGCTCAACTCGAACCGCTCTTCCCCTTCGCTTTCACATATACGCATATGATCGCACGCGCAACTACTCGCGTGTACAATTTTAGAAGAGCGCGCGCGGGGTCCTTGACACCTGCGAGACGAGACGACGAGCGATGTGGCCATTGACAACCGCGGACACTGTCCTCCGCCTCTTCTATTCTGTTCTATATTGTACCTCGTATCTTGTACGTAGAGAAATTTTCATGTGCGTAGGATCTGTCACGTTCGATTCGTCCTTCTCGTGCGAATCGTGTCGATGCCTATCACGTGTGACAACAGATCTCTTAGAGACCAAGTCTCGACGGAAATAGAAAATATTATATAAAGTATAGTTCACACATAAACTGGTTATGATGCAGATTATTCATAGATCATAGGTTTAGAGTTTTTTCTATCCGATTTTACATACGGATCCATGACAAGAAAATGTATTTTCATCTATTAAATGAATAAAGTATGCTTCCAAAGCGAGATTATTTAATGATTTATTTTTTTTTTAATGTTTTAATAAAAACTATATTTTTTTATTAATATAAACTTATTATTTATCTGTTCTCTTTCCTTTTTCTCTAAGAGATTCTATTAAATTCTTGTTCATATTGCAGATACTCAGCCAGGATGTCTTAATGAGTACCAAAGAAGAGGAATGGGGTAATAGCCTTAGGGATAGCGTAGTGCTGAGAGATCGGTTAATGACAGATGCAGCTCTCGGTGGACCACGACCGATAAAATCCGAACATAGTTACAGCCTTTTGGCTCACAGTCCTCCTCCGAGTCCAGCCACGCCAGGAGTTAATCCTCACACGCCCAATTCGGGTTCCGGCGCGGTTGGCTCGACTACTAGTTCCTCCATCGATTTTGCCAATCTGGATCAGAAGTCTCTCGATATTCGTAGAATCGATGGTGAGATGATACTTACTACCGTAACCCGATCTTTCTTTCCGCCCTAAACGACATTATAATGTCGGAAATGGAGTATAAAAATATCTTGTTTTTCCTCAAATTCCTCGCATTACACTTTTTTAGAAATGCTTTCTGAAAACTACGAGAAAGAATATCGAAAAGAAAATGTTATTTCAGATATGGAAGACGAATGTTTTCCGGCTATTTCGATAAGCAGCACCTCGAGCCGCGTCGAATCGTCGTCGTCGCCGTCGTCGTCATCTACCTCGACCGTAATCCTCAAAAGAAACAATCTAGTACCTGATAACGAGTGTCCGGAAATCAAAGGTGAACCTATTAGCGCGCCGGCCAGTCCATGCGCGCCTTGTCAACCGAACTGCGACATGGTCGACGATAAGAGTACGATAACAATAGTGTCACCGCAGAGTCTCCACTTTGCCAAAACTCAGCTTTCGCATATGAGTGACAGCGAGGAGGATGACGAAGAGTATTATCAGGTATATCTCTAAATTAAATCCATATTTTACGCCCACGTTACGCATATATATGATTCGAAAGATAAAATATACTCTAGCGTTAAATTTATCCTATCCATTCGTATTACTTTCAACATTTACACAGCGTTCTAATTTATCCAAACAAAATGTAAAAAAAAAAAAAAAATTTGAAAAGATAGTTTATTAATATAATCTTCCAATAAATTATAAAAAACAAAAGTTTTGTTTTTTTTCAATTTAATTAGACTGTGCGTTGTTATTTAAACGATTGCTAGTATGACGAATTTGTCATAGTTATTCTCAATTATTTTTAGATGGAGATCGAAGAGTACGGCGTAATCTGCGAAGGGAAGGAGACGACTTTACGTGCGTCGAGACAGGGGTTGCCACCGACGCCACCCAGCAGCGCAAGCTCCGATAGCGAGGGTACCGCTTCCGCTTCCTGCTCGCCGGAACGCCGAGATTCCCAGACATCTACGCAGAATCTCAGGGGCTTACTGGCGCCGAGGCTTTACGTCACCAATGGCACTCACACCACCAGGCAGCCCATTCATACGCCTCTGATTTCCTGTCAACCGGTAAGACATCATTTAATGGAGTTTGACACCAGTGACTTTGAGCGAATTGCTAAATCCATTAAGCTGCTATGAATTAAACACGATTATAAATAAGCTATAAATTATTAAGAAAGAAAAACAGGAATCTCGAAAAAAAATTCCACTCTATATATCTTTACTTTTATTACTGATAATATAAAAATATTTTTTGGAAGCAACAAATCATTTATACTCGAAAAAAAAAATGATTTATAGTAAAAAACGCAATATTCATTATTTACATTCTTATTTACACATGTCACCTGTCAAGTAATTTTATTAGGTAACTTTATGTAAAGAAGACGAGTTTTTGTTATTTGTTATTTTAGATATATATTATATATGCAAAAAACAATGTATGTGCAATATTTCTAAAAATTATTCCGTGACCTAAAAACCAAAAGCTGTCTGTTTACATAATAAGTATAATATTAGCTTATGTGATCATGTACCGCGTCTTATCAATAAAGTTACCGGATCTCCATAAACAAACTCGGTACTCTTATGGATGAATTTTACACGTTTTATTTCTCCTCTCGCTCGCCCCACTCGCAAAATAACGATCCATTTTTACTGTCAAATTTATTGATCCGATATACATATATATGATGCGAACACTTACATGCGATTGGCATTACAGAAAGGATCGACGGGCGTGTTGACATTGACGGAAGAAGAAAAGAGAACTTTGATAGCCGAGGGTTATCCAGTGCCTACAAAACTTCCTCTGACGAAACAAGAGGAGAAATCTTTGAAGAAAGTGCGAAGAAAAATTAAGAATAAGGTATGTAACGCTTTATATACTCTGTATATTTAAAATTAAATATTGCTTCCAAACTGTGCGAAATTACGATTGTGGCGTAAATAAGATTGATTTGTGTGATACATTGTTTTGCAGATATCGGCACAGGAATCGCGTAGAAAAAAGAAAGAATATATGGACGGCTTGGAGAGGCGAGTCACGATGTTGACAAATGAGAATTCCTCCTACAGGGATAGGCTGAATTCCTTGGAGGACACGAATCGTGAATTACTCAAAGAGTTGCAGCGTCTTCAAGCCCTGTTGCAGCTACGACAATCTTAGATTTATTTGTCTTTTAACGGCTCAAGTCTACATTTGATATCATCGAATTTTATTTCTGATGATATCGGGTATTTCAGAAATTGATTTTACTTAGCTCCTACAATTATTGTAACGATAACGTTCACGAATGTGCTTCTTGATATTATTGCGGGGAATTGAAAATTATAAAGCCTCGAAACAGATTTTAAATTTTCAATACGGAGTTATTATCCGTTTTTTGCCTATTTGCTCTTCCATATACAGAGACTATTATTCTTACAATTGTCCTTTCTTCAATATAGAGGATTCGAGAGACGTCAGTGATAAGAGCGATTTGCTATTGCTAAGTCACAGATTTAAACAGAGTATATTTTTAGGGATTAGTGCAATTTCTTTACATTCCTAGAATGTCTTCCTCATACACACGACGAAGTTTTTTGCAGCGCAACCGCGACTGAAGATTTACAGTGAGTAAAAGTCTGCAAATGGCTTCAGTGTTTCCTGGCAACAATTAAGGCTTTTAACACCAATATATATATATATATATGTATATTCTTATATAATAATTATATATACACGTTACTATATCTTTTGCTAGATTATATTTTCGCCAGGAGTGCCTTTACGGACATTATTTTCATCTTCCTTCCACAATTTGTATTGCAAATCAGAGGTCATTTAGACGGCTAATTTATTTCTCACTATTGTATATTAAATATGAGTTTTTTTTTAAACTTTAATAAGGCATAAGAAACATGGGGATTTAATATTCGGATATTTCAGTCATACAACATCAGTTACGAAAGTCAGTTATCGAGCATTGCCTAACTCGATGCAACAAGAAATTTCGAAAGAAAAAATTCCCAAATGTAAATGGCCTTTTGATTATTCGCTTGATTGTACTTCGAAAATAATGACGATATTTTAAACCATTTGAGACTCGAAGGAATATTCCTGGGATTTAAAATAGAGAGAGAATATATATTTAGTCTCCTTTGACACAGAGTTAAAAGGTTTTCCGTGTGCATATACATGATACAAAATATAATATATGATACATTTAAATCGTTAAAAAGAGGAAACTACGATTATATATTAATACTGTGACATGAAAGTAAATTCCACACTATCGATAAAATAATTGCATTTACATTATTTTGAAAAGATATCTAGTTGTACAATAATTATATATCATGTAAATCGCGACTTGGTAAAACCAATTCCATATCAAGTCGACGATATTACTATTTTCTTATAGGATACTGTCATTAACGCCAACAGACGTTAGATTGATCGGCTTCTAAGATGATCGATCGTGCGCAACGACAATTTATTTCGCGCCAATTTGAAGGGTGTAAGGAATATTTATAAGATAAAAATTCACGGATATGTAGGATATATGTTTTGCTCGTCCACACGATAAACCGTCTAAAATCCACGTTACATTTGCAAGTCGATACAAGTAGATTATGCGGCGGCTGGCTTTTTACTGTCGTTTATATACACGGAGACGGTCGAGAGAGAATTGTAGGATCCTTTCGTGACCGTTCTCAAACGTGAAGTTATACTATATTATATATTTGTAATTTAAGGCCGAAGTTAATCGAACGTCATCGTGCGTGGAGAACCCGTCCGCTTTATATCATCATCGATACTATTGTTTTCTTCGTAATTTTCTTTCGCGATTATAGCATAAGATCGCGCGAGATTGTGCTTTGTATAAGGGTAAATCTCGCGTTTACTTACCGCATGAAAGTTGTAGAAAGGGACCAATGGCGCACAAGGCAAAAAAAAAAACTCTATTTCTTCCCCTTTTTTCACTTAATTGCCAAATAATTATTAGATTTTAATGTTGTATCGCGTGACCAAGAGATGATGATGATGAGAAAGAAAGAAAGAAAGAAAGAAAGAAAGAGAGAGAGAGAGAGAGAGATTCGTATTAAAGGATCACACATACCTCGCATGAGTGTTTACAAAATGAATAGCGATTATCGTTGTACTAATATTATATCACTTAACGCTTCGATAACACATGATTCTCCAATAATTCAGCGCAAAATGCGTACGTACATAGGACTGGCTACACAAAATCATCTATTTATATTCTAGAAATTTATATATACTTTTATTTATACTTTTAATAATTAAAAGTAAATTACTCCATTCTCATATCTTCACCTGAACATCTTTGGCGAATTAAAATTGAAACTCCAAACTCATCAAAATTATTAAAATGCATCTTTATTGCTAATTTTTATTTTTTGCAAATTACACTATGCAGCGTATGCATGTAATAAATTATAATTTTTATGCAAAAGAATTCAATACAAACTTTAAATCGATGCCGGCTCTTTACGAAGATTGCTTCTAGAAAAACGCATAGAGAAAGCTTCCAAACATATATCGCCGAAGGAAAGTCAATGGAAAAGTCAATAACAAGTGATAGTAATCGATTAACGTACATGTGAATGGAAAGGCACTTTTCATATATCTTGCGGACTTTATAAGCACTGATGAGAGGGATCAGAGACTTCCATCTTTTCGTCTGCATATAAATACATATACGATTTTAATTCGTCACACGCGCGTGCGATAAAGAAGAGATCATATATCTGTACAAAGCAGCAGAGTAACAATTTTTATCGAAAATAGAGAGAGTTAATATATTCTACGAATGGAACTTTAGAAATGATTATATATACATTAATATAATATACATTGTATATATAGATGATATATTTTACGACAAATTACATAAACGTTCGAAATGATGAAGGAAATTGTACCGTTGTCTGTTTATAATACATTTATCATTATCACGACTCATCATTATCACGATTTATCATTTATATCTTATACGCGATTCAAATGCCCTGCGTCTATATATATACCATGTAACTAGACGTTTATATTTATCCAGAGAGTTCTTATATGTTAACAAAGATACATAAATATATATATATATATATATATATATATATATATATATATATATATTCTCTTATTCGACCATGTCGCATTTACATGTGCGT
>JBCAUJ010000061.1:7012362-7064043 GCA_038406275.1 Cataglyphis albicans
AGATACATAAATATATATATATATATATATATATATATATATATATATATATATTATCTTATTCGACCATGTCGAATTTACATGTGCGTGTATAATTTGTCTACGCGATAAAGCGCGGTAGCCACGTGATTGATGTAACACGCGGTACTGCCGAGTTTCGAATGGATGTTGTCCGACAATAAGAAATAAATACTTGTGAGCTAACATCCCCCTTGTACGCTTTATATAATTTACATACTGTGCAATCAAAACTATTCGCCTTGTCTTTCCCCCCGAAAATCAATATTCTTGTTTTCATCTCTTTATCTTATATCTTATTAGATGCAAAAAATCTGCTGTTTTACGAAATTCTATAGGTTTGGGATAAACACACACAATTATAGTTGATTTCAATGTATTATTCATTCTCTATCTAAATAATTTTTTCAATCTCTTTCAAAAATCTCCAAGATATATCTTGATTTTATTAAAAAAAAAAAAAAAAAAAAAAAAAAAAAAAAAAAATATAAAAGAGAGAATGTGTATGATAAATCTTTTTTAAACCAAACAAAAGTTTTAAAAATTTGTAATTATTACTCAATAATCTTAATTATTTCCACAATTAGAAACACAAAACTTAATTAGTATAACGTAATTGAATAACAGCGATATTCTTATTCCTCGGTATCCATCTCCTTATTTTCCAGCTGATCGTCTATCTGACTTTTCAGTGTGGCGAGGCTGAGGGGCGCATCGAGACTCTTACATCCCTCCGTCTTATCCCTCTTAGATCTGTACAGAGGATTTTCGAACCTACCACCTTCGACTTGTGTTATCCCCTTGACGGCATCGTCGTCATCAGCCTCTCGTCCACTCGTCCCAGAAAGGTCGGCAATCCGGACGTTGCCTTCGGGAATGTTCTCGAAACGGGCGAACCCGTGCTTCTGCTTGTCCGTCCGAATTCCATCACGGACGGATGAGACGGCTTCCATACATCCCGAGAGAACGCTGCAAAAATTACATTCCGTCAGGGAGATCAATAGACATACAATGCGCCTCGCGAATCCTTCTCTCGTAACACATCCGAGATAAATAACATAAATAACATAAATCTACTCTGATAAATCGTAAGCATAGATTTAAGAAAAATTATTTTTATAAAAATAAAGTAAATAATTGAAAATTTTTTAATTGTAACGTTTTAAGTATTTTATAATAGCATATTTTTGTAATAAAAAAATGCTTGTATTTACTTGAAATTTATTAGAATCGATCATTATCACGTTTTTACTGTTTTATTTATCAAAGATAGATATGTCTAAGTTTATCATGCAATAAGAGGAGTAAAAGCTTAATCTCAAAGACTTTGGCTTCGAATGGATTGTTTAAAGCTGGGAAAATTATACGGTAGCCAATTCCATTCGGCTTGAAGCCTACCAAGAGCAATAATAAACCAACTGGTCGGCTGCCGTGGAAGTTAAACTAATTAAATGCTAAACGAGCGAAAGAGAGAGAGAGAGAGAGAGAGAACGCGGAGAACAGCTCTTTGTGATACGAGGCGAGTTGCAGGAATGCGCGGATGAAGGAATTAGCGTCGGAAAACCCGTAAATGGAGAAACGCGGGAGTGAGTTGCTAAACCGCCCTCGCTCCTATCGCTACTTCACGAATTAAGATACACCCGCGCCTACGATTTGCAACCGTTCCGCAATTCTCTCTCCCTTCGTTAATCTGGCATCTCGCTGCATCTCCCTCTCACTCCTTCTCTCTCATTCTCTCTGTTTTACTCTCGTCCTCTCGTCGTATCGAATGAATGTCTAGAAAATGAGAATCCCGGCGAGTTCGACATTTTCCATTTCCCCGCGAATTTAATAGCCGTGACTCTCGGGGGCGGAATTTTGTCAGCTGCGAATTTACGACCGACCTGATGGAGTTTTGCAGGCAATCTCGTTGTCTTGGCCGTCGTCTTCTCGTTTAAAGTCTTATACTGCTTGTACGTTTTACACTCCTACGACTCGTTCTTACGTTGTACTGCCCCTGTTATCTACGTCACGCGAGCGAACGTTTCATCCAATTTGAGAGCCATTCAATCTAAATAGTTACCTTCGCATGCTTTGAGATTAATTATAAGAATGCGGTAATAAATTTATTACATTATCTTTGATCGATTTAAATTTTTTTTTTAATCTACATAAAAGATAACGATACGTTGCGAGAAAACTTCCTTTCCTGTATTCTTTGGCGCGTTCAACTCTCGAAGGAAATTAATATCGCTCTATCCGAACGCTTCTCGTTATAGCCGGAAATGAGAGTAGATATAGAGCGAGGAAGCAAACACACACGCGGCGTATCAGCGTATATGTGTATCGTATTTGTTAATCCACGTAATTACTTTTTCCACTCTCTTTACAAACGTGCGAAACTGTTAATAGGAGATCCATCTGACCCGAGAGAGGCGGCTGAGAATCGAAACTCATCGGGAGTTGTCCACCGCTCTACCAATTGCTCGTGCGCACAGCTGCGTATCCGATACTCTATATCTACGAGAAACTTTATTTTTCTTCATTTTCTTATCACGTTCTCTTTGGTACGATTATTATTACCCTCGAATGATGACGAGTAGTATTTGCATGAAAGTAGGCTACGCACGAACGCAGCAGGTGATCATGAAAAGAGTCTGGGAAAAGTTTTCTTTTTCAATTTCGCTTCGTTTTAATGACAATATTGATGTAACCGGTATATAAATGAGAGCTAGAGCTCGGCACGTTCTTCGAGCCTCCCTTCCTATCGCAGGAAAGTACTTTACTTAAAAAGAAAAAATAATAAAGGTTTCATTTCTCTCAAGGCTTTAATTTTGCTAAAGTTTACGATTAACACGCTTTGCTCGCGTATTGAACGGAATGAATGCTGAGCTCGCCATAGTGTTTCATTCGACCGAGTATGCAAATCTCGAATACAATGCGATACGCCAAATGCTGACATGCCGATTTCTCGAGCGTTCGAGGCCAATCGCGTCGTGGTAGCAGGTGGTATTCATATGTAACGCGTGAAACATATTGAATTTATAAAGCGGAATGCGAGAGCGACAGCTTTTAATTCTGCTGAATATCTCTGCGATGACTCATTGACGAAGACACCGCGACAAAATTAAACGAAGACACTTACTGTTCCAGAGAATAGCCAAAGTACAGAAAGGCCAGCAGAAGAAGGACGATCAAAACAAGGGGCGTCGCAAGAAGAGGTCCGAGTGTAACAGCTAATCGAGAATCTTTCATAGCCGCTCCCGCTGTCTCCGCATTTGTCACATGTATTCCCGTCGCTAAAAGATAAAGTAAAAAGAATAAAAAGATAAAATAAAAAAAATAAAAATAATTAAAAACTGAGTGATTCCGGAAAAAAATCTTTTATTACTATTCATTATCCTTTCTGATTGATTAAAATATGAATAATTATCTTTTCTTATAACTTAATCACATTTTATTTATCATTGAAGCAAAAGCAGATTTAATGACCTCTAGTATAGCAATTAATATACAATAAAATAACGTTAAATAAAAGAATTGAGAAGTGAAACATTTATCTACAACTATTTTAAAAACGTTTTTTAATTGCGCTTGAGATTGAATTAAAATAAATATTTTGGTTTATCGAAATTGTAGCAAGAAAAATATAATCGAATTTTTACCAAAAATAAAACATATTTTAATTAATATAAATAAAAAAAACGGGATATTGCTCAATTTCAATTGTTTACGCATTTCAATTACAAAACTAAATTAAAAATTGTCACCGCCGATAGATGTTATTCAATGACACTTTAATATCGATATTAAAAACAATAAGAGCAGAATAAATAAAGGAATATTTTTTTTTTTTTTTGTTTGCTTTACATGTATCTTTCTGTTTTGATTATAAAATTGAAATAAATTACACACACACACACATACGCACACACACATACTTCCGCGACACATATTTCTCAATTATCAAATAACGAAAACTTTAATCGCGTTATTTTCATTTGAGATATAAACAAATCAGTCGCGCTTCGAGCTTCTTTCTCTTTTTTTCTTTCTCTCTTTCTCTCTCTCTCTCTCTCTAAAAAAAATTAAATCGCAAAAATATACTAACCTTGCAACATTTCTCTCAGATTTTCCACTGCTTCCTGTATCACGATCCCGGAATAATCTCCTTTCCCCTTTACAAGGACCTCAACGCCTCCATTCCAACTTCGTCTGGTATGCCACGCAATCTTCCCCATGTATCCCTCTAAAGCTTCGTCTGCTGCGGTTTGTACCATCACTAAGGAAATCTTCTCCGATGTGGAAACGCGTCCGCCACAATAAGGACAACAGTGACCTTCCACCTAAAACATCATACTTGAGAAGATGTGTGATAAATTAATCAATCACCGCGTTCTATTGTATATTCCAACTACAAAGTATCTCTAACTGTAAGAGGATATTCGCAATCCGTGAATCCGCATCTTGGTCTCTGAATGGCGCAGATCTCTTCGAGATAATCGTCCAGAGAGTTTTTCTGACAGAAACATCGCGGGCAATCTCGCATAGCCAGATACAACAGATTCAGCTCGGTGTATCTGGAAAAAAATAATTTGGCGTAAAATGCACTTGCGACTTGAACGAAATTGGAAATTAGGAGAAGCGACGAGACTCACTTGACAGTAAATCTACCTCTGGAGAACTCTCTACGATCTTGAAATTCTATCCATTCCTCTTCCAAGAACGGTTGCTTCTCGTTCGATAGCCGAATCGAACTCACTTGTACCTCTCTGATAGGTAAAAGGATGCTCAGAGTACGATTCACACTCGGCAGGACGATGTTGTCCTGGCGACAAGGGACGCGTTCGAGATGCGGAGCCGCTATCGAACTGCCGTTCCAATTTGCCGGATCCGCCCAGAAGAAATTACCTTCCTTCGACCATTTACTGACCTTTGCGTCCGCTCTTGAATTGCTCAACTTGTGCAATACATCCGAGAGAGAGAGAGAGAGAGAGAGAGAGAGAGAGAGCGTGCGTATATTATTTTATAGAAATATAAAAAATATAATTATATAAATATTAAATAAGATTTATAATTGGTTTCGAATTGCGCAAATTTTAATATTTTATATCTTTATCACTATATTTTACGATCTTTACAACTGATGAATATTCTAATAAACAATTAACCAGCGAGCAAATGATGCGTCAACATTGAAACATTAATATCGCAATTATCGTATACGTATCAGAAGCGGATACTACGTAAATGAATAATACCTTTCGTCTGCAAAGCATTAAATAGGGAAAAAAGGGTAATCGAACGCATCATCATTTTGTTCCCCATATTTTTTTATTTTTATTTTTTCTTTTTTTGTCATTCTCATTCAATTTTTTCAATTCTAATATAATCATTTATCTATATTTTTTTTTCTTCAGTAAATTTATAAATTGCCCTCACCTGCAATTTACCGTTTCTAGGCAGGACCAAAAATCCTTGACTGGGCAAATCGATTCCGGATAGCCTTAAATTGTCGGCACTGGCGATACCCACAGCATGTCGGGTCTGTTGAGGGAAAATTACACGGCTGTCGATTTCTGGAATGCGACCGTCCACCCAATTATTTGCGGTTTGCCATTCCAAATCCGGAAGCCAATGCTTCTCAAAAGCGGCGGAACATTTCGCTATCAGGATAATATACAGCAGAATTTTGCGATACGGTACGAAAAACATATTATTATAACTTCGATAACTTTTGATTAAATAGATACAATATGTATAATAAATATATTCACTTCTCGATTAATTCTCAATAGCGCGAAAATGTATGGAACGGTAAAGAGATTTTATATATTCATATTTTATCAATCATTTACGATAATTTTTCAAATTCCGAAAATAGTGGGAGAGAAAAAAACAACTGAGCGCAGCTTAGGAACTCTGACGACTGAAAACTATGTCGGATAATCAAAGCCAAACGGGGGCGTGCCTGATTCATGATAATAGAGCATGGATTTGCGTTATTTATCGCAATGAAGTCGTCATCACGAATCTCATGGTTCGTTGGAATCGAAGTATTTATTATATAGCTGTTTACTGTATTAACTGTCTCATTAGAAATCAACGGATCGATTATATATTTAGATTTGCAGCATAATAAATTAATTTATGTCATCTCTCTTTTCCTCATCGAGATTAAAAAATTATTCATGTATAAATATGATCGTTTAAAGAGCTGTAATCAAACACGTTTAAATTGTATCAATATAAATTGAAGATTAATCTATCTACATTTAAACTCTCCGATTTTTATTAACAATTATTTATTTCAAATCAAAGCAGATGGAAAGCTAAATTTCTTATTATATTACATTAAACGTCAATATATATTTGCATTTATTTTTCTTTATTATAATGGTATATTTAACAGAATATATATAAATATCGCAATGTTGTGCACATGAAAATATTAGGTCAACATTTATTATCGCTAAATTCTCATTTAATAATTAAATAATCGGAAATGGAGCTAAAGGTACATACACATACATATATATATGTTACACACATATGACGAAAAGAACATTACAAGATTTATTATGACATTGGAGATATAGATACAATATAGAGCGTAAATTTTCTTCCAATAACAATTAAAAATATAATTGTGGAACAATATAGAAATAAATACAGTACTGACATGTTTATATTAGATAAATATGGCTTTTCAATATATATAATGAGATATTATTCATATTTATCATACAGTAAATTGTCATTGTAATTATGTGCTAAATAAGGACATAACTCATTGCAATAGGGAGCACAAACAACTTAATCTTATAATAATCTTATGTCGATATTATCGCTGTATTTTATGACTGCAAAATATTAAAAATTCAGAAATATGTCTTTTTAAAATAAAATTATATTACGTATATTATATATATATATATAATATACATAATATAATTTTATTTTAAAAAGATATACAAATATTACATAAACTTTTAGACATATTTAAAAAAGACATACAAGTACTATATAAACTTTTAGATCATACATTAAAAAAAAGGTTCTCTTTTCCTTTTTCAATTTACATTTTACACATGATAAACATTTTGATTATTAATTACAGAATATTATTAATTAGAGATTATTGATATAGAAGTTGACAGAAAAAAAGATTAATAAAATAAGACTTCATCTAAAAAAAAAAATTCAAAAGAATTTTTCTATGATATCTCCATTAAAGTACTGCCTATTTTTTTAACATTTACAAGTGGATGGTAAACTGTTGGTGATGCACGAATTTTACATCAAATTTTGGAAAAAAGAGATTTTGAGATCTCATTATCGCTTTTAACTTCCACGGACGATCGGTTTTCTTCTTTACAGTATTTAGAGAAATATTTATTAAAATAGCTGCATTACTATTTGCGAATAAATTTAATTTTTGGATAAATTTAAAATTAATTAATAACAAATAAATGATAAATTCAAAATAAATTTATCATTTATCGGAAAAATAAAAAGATTTATTATTTAATTTATTAGTAAATGTGTTACTTAACTCTTCGTACAATATATAATAAAATATTAATAATTTGTACAATATAGAATATTAATATGGTTATAATAAACTTATATTATTATTAAAGCCCGATGGTAGCATGCAACAAAATCAATGATTTATATTATTTATTTAATCACCTCCCGCCAATATTTGCCTTTCGCCAATATTTTTGGAAAGAAATGAATCGCGCGCATATACAATATTTTGTTCTGCGATCGTCCAGGGATTAAAACGAACGCGGAAGAGAACAATCCGTGCTTCTCGACGAGAACGCTTTATTGGATTAGATTTTCGTCCTCGCTTAATTCTTTGCCCAAACTGAGCAGATATTTTGGGCCGATGACGTCGTTTGGTCTCCTTCCGGATACGGCTATTTCGCCCGTTGCCAGCTTCCAGTCTCGTTTGCCGATGCCGAAGCTGAAGGGCTGGCCGCCGCGCTTGTCATCTATAAAGTCGTCCACGTTATCCTCGCGAGAATGATAGCCTTCCATGTTGTCGACCGAGAAATAGTCCATACTCAGGGGACGATATCCATTATTACGCTTCCCTATGCCGAACCTGTAGTCCCTCAGACGTTTTCCGATACCGAACGAGAACGGTCGCGTCCGCTGCAAATAAAGTTCCGATGCAAAAAAAAAAAAAAAAAAAAAGAATACGAGTAAGATCGTGACAAATAAATTTCATTTCTGCTCAAACTATATTTCATTTTTTATGCATTATTTCATGTCGAGAAGTGTTAAGTGGCGATTTAATTAATAAAGTAATAAAGATTCATTTTGCCTAGTGATTGATTATGCGAATTTTTAATACATCTCCTGAATATCTGATCTGATCATTTTTCTAACCAGATTCCAATCTTATCAGGAAATTATTCCCTGAAAAATTGAACGTTTTATTTTCATCCGGAACTCACTTTATCCTCGCTATTGTCGATCCATCGCTTTCCGATGCCGAAGTTGTAAAGAGGTAGCCTCTTATACTCGGAGATGTAAGCGTACGCCCTTTTCTCAGAGGGCTTATCGTAGCCCTCCAAGCTGCTCGATAACGGATTCAATCGTGGAATATGCAATGACGAGGACGGTGCCTCCTCTACTGCCGCTGTTGATCGTCCAACGATGCTCAACAGGTAGAACATAATAATTTTCATAGCGATCAGACTCGTCTTAGACTTCATGATGCTGCTTCGAATCTATCTGAAAATATAAAGGAAGAAATCGCGCGAAATTGTAATTTATAACCACCTGAGTATTCGGATATCACGGAACAGAATTTCCTCACTGTTAACAATGTCATACAAACTTCCGAGATTGAGTTTTCAAATTCATTGACGCGCACGAAATCCGCACTCTTGTTGAAATTGCAAGAGAAAATTAGTTCAATCTCTAATCAAATTATACATTTAGATTGCATAATAACTATTTATCCGTGCTGTTGTTTTCCGATCTGTCAAATTGTGTGCGCGAGAAAGCGCAATATAATTTTATTACATATATTTTATGTACGTAACGAGGGTGTAATTCAAATAACGATGAGTATTTTATTTTCAATGATAATCGCTGTTACGTTTTGCGGAATATTATATCTGTTAGAAAATGGATTTAGGAAAATATGAAAATGCGTTAAAGCAATATTCCGCTAAAGAATTTACGGGCATTTCCGAGCACAGATGCACGCAAATGGAATTCTAGCATGTAAAAACAAAATAAGGAGTTATTTATACGACTGGCAAAGAAATAAATGCCATTGCGGTGGGAGAATAGCTTTTATTCCTAGAGATGTCGTGCCAATTTTACGACAAGGATTCTCTCAGTCGCATTCTCTCAACACCCTACTTCCTTGCCGAGGTATTTTCATTCGTCACCGGATCGGAATCCCGATAAATCTGGATAAAATCATAGGGTGATTTTTTTATCCTTACTTCCCTTTCCCGCGAATAACATTTTTTTCACAATTTATAAGATAATATAATCAGCAGATTCCATTGAAAGAAGAGTACGAGTCAATTAAATCGTCGATATATCTCTTTTTTTCCACCCACATAACATCACGTAATTCAAGATAAAATAATCGTTCGTTCAAAGATTTAACTAAAATATTAAAAAAAAAAAAAAAAAAACATATATGTCAATTTTATTTTATTAAAAATCTGTTTGTAACATAAACATACCCGCGTACATAGTTAAACCATTTGAAACAAACATTTCCATCAATTTAAAAGTAAAGTCATTGTTGCGCATTATGACTCTGCGATTTCAATATACGTGATCAAATATTTAATAGTTGCAATGGAATGAGCGAAAGAGCGAGCGGTCTGGCATGATTGGATGTCGCGAGACTATATGGACCACTAAACCTGAAATCCCGTAGGGACAGTTCGTTCAATATTTGATGGTGAAATCCGACGGATTGCCGATCCCTCTTCGTCCTACTTGATCACTGCTTTTGAAGAGACTCAAACGGGTCAAGAGGAAGAATACGAGGTCGATAAATATAAATAAAAATTACACCAACTAATAAAAAATCTTGTTATCGAAAAAGCACACGTTTCCAATGCGACAAATATTTAAATATATCTTCTCACCTGCATTTTTTAACATAGAAATCTTCCCAACTTCTTTTTATTGTTCATGTAACATATTTATGAGTTAAATTTATATAAGAGCAATTAACTGATATTTATTAAGCAAGTGAAATTTGAAAAATTCACGCACAATAAAATTTGTGTAAAATTTAATTTCGACGGATTATCAATGTGTACTGCATTTACCATTATTTATATCATTAAAAAGAAAACAGTAATCGAGAAATATAATAAGCGTTTCTTGCAATCTGATCCGACTTGTCTGCAACGTTAACTTGTAAGTGAACGAAACCTAATGAAAAGTTCATAGTGATTATATATATTGACATTGAAAAAGTATTTATTTTCATTATACACAGTATCATTATTATCAATTATTTTATAATCATATTTATATTATTTCTGATAATAATATTGGATGTAATTGTAAATACCAGCTTGTCATACTGTATATTGTATACGCAAGGATAAGAAGGTTGGAAATGTTTTCGCGAAAGTGAAAGAGTCGAGAAGCTTTCTGATGACTCACTTAAAGCTGCGAAATCGTTTGCAACAGGTGTCGTTCTCATTCTTTTCCCTTTCTTTTGATGTTTAATCGTGGCTCTATTTTTTCTAATCTCTCTCATCAACTTTATCTCCAATACATTTCACACATTTATTATCTTCTCATAAATAGTTTTTATAAATTAATGAATACCGTTATTTTTAATCAGTTTAATAAATCCTGTCAAATTTCGGACTTTTCACAATTTATATGAATTGAGAAATTATTTCGGTCGCTTAAATTCTCTCAGGATCATTTTATTCTTCGATAAAATACCAACAGCTCTTTGTGATTGATTAATCATTTTTGGGAAAACAAATAGCTATCCATCTCGTGGGCATCTTTTCTTCTATTTTAACATCTAATACTTTTGCAAAAATCCCGGGAATGGCATGTGACTTTTATTTAGATGTACGTATATGAACTAGTCCGAGATTTTTATGCATGGATACTGTATAAAAATTTATAGCAGCAGCTTTTATATTTCCAATTCTCATTCTCGTGTTAGATTTTGTAGTTTTCTCGTGCAAGAGGCTAAAAAATCATTTTTATTATTGTTATAAAACGCTATTATGCTTTTGACAATATTGCGGGTTTAATAATTATTACATTGTTTTTCACGATAAAAAGAATACTGTGTCGCACAAATCGCTTATTTAGCCCCTTTTCCTCTGAAGAGGAAAGTTTACGTCACTTAGATGTCAAGTGTCTCTAGAATTATTGGATTCGAAAGAAAAGAAACTTCTTTTATTGATTTCATCGACAAAATTTTTTATGTTCACAAATGAAAAAATGATTAAAAATGTACTTGACTGCAACTGCGCAAGAAATAAAAGATGTGTGAAAAAAAAAATATTACGTTTCTATAGTAAATGAAAAAAAAGGATACACACAAACGCATAAAAAAGAATTTAAATTTGTTCTGACTTTTTTTTACCTATTTTTATAAAAGTTAAAAATATTCCAATTTTATGCGCTTTCTCTGCTTGTCGTCATGCTAAAGTGAGCAAGCAAAACCTTTTGCAATATCACAAAAAATGGTGAGGCGAAAGAAAATGTTACAAAGAAAAAGTATGTGACAAAGAGGTTGCTTTCAAATTTTATTCGGGTTAACCTTTAAACATCGATGCGGAGGCTGTTGATATACATGAAATTCTCATAAAATTTACGGGATTATTCTTTAAAAGAACTACTTTATATAACGCAAATAATGTTATATAACAGTCAAGTTCTTACATAGAACACACTTTATTGTTTGATACATGCGAGCATTAAATTTACGAAAATACGTAGCAGAGAAAAGTTGAATGTTATTAATTTTGAAATTATTTTGATTATAAAATTATCAATATTTACAATATAAAGTTGATGTATAATTCATATGTTGCAACCTGTTGTATATGCTTACTATTAAATAGATTATTACTAAATATTGAATGTAGAACGTATAAGATTACATTTGTATAATATCATAATAATATTGAAACAGAGACTTATAATATATAATTAAATTGGACATTGGTAAAATCAGATGCTTTCGTGTTCCGATGAAAACAACTTAACGTCAAACACAGCTTTATTTCCTGTAGAAATAACTACGTGGACTATCTGGGCGTTTCGCAAATACATGACATTTTGAATAAGCGAATGCATAAGTGGAGAAAAAAAAATCAAACAAAAATAATAACATACGCGCTTAATATATAGCATACATATATATATTTTAGCATGTAGAAATATTAGTTATATTTTGTTATAAATATTTGTATTAAATTTGGGCATTTATTGAAATTATATGAATTTTTGTAATGAAGAAAAAAGAGAGCAATTCAATTTTTTGCGTTCGATCCTTTTTTTGGCACGTCAAAATTTTTTCAACCAAGTTATTATAGGTCAGACTCATATCGTGACGACGTCCCTTTAAAAATTCTGATGAGACGACGCACGCATAATGGGCCGGCTTCAAATTCACGTCAAATAAAGCAGAATACTTGGCCAATCCACATGACAGACATCATTTGTTCCGATCGACGAGTGCGATGATCTCTCGTACCGGTTCTTTCACGGTCTAATTAACATTTCGTATGCGTTGGCATCAATCATCAACGATCCATTCAAGAAATTATATCGTGAGCATTTTGATTCACGCATTTTTTAGATGAATAAGTATAGGCTGCTGCTCCGGAATGATATCTCGACTTAAATTTTTCTTTCGAAGTGTTCAACTAAATTTTCTCTCTCCCATCTCGTACTCATAAAACACTAATCCTGATAATCTTGAAAGATACTTATAGAATATGCTTCGTAAAGTCGTTCCGGTAATATCGCGCTTGGCTTTCAATAGAAATAGGGATTACATTACGTTTTGTAAGAAATTTTATTTTACGATATTATAATATATATTAACGGCTTCTGATCGAATTTCTTTTGTTAACGACAGGCGCTGAAGACTTTTATACATCTTTCATAGCAATATTTGCGGGAAAATTCTGGTGAAAGAAGAAAAACTAATAATAACTTATCGAATAATGGTGAGGCAAAATCTTTTTCGATGATTTATTCTCTTCTTCTATAAGTTAATATATCCTTTTTTATTTCGTACTTTATTATTGCGACTACGTGTAATTGATATTTTTGAGATACATTTATTCTAATCGTTTTCTCCATTATATTCCTTTGATAAAAGTATATGGAGAAAACTCAGAAAATAATAAATAGAACCCAAAGACAATTTGAAGACTTTAGTTTTGTGCATGGACACAAACATTGACAAATCAATTTATTCATTTCGAAAACAATTGAGTGCAAGTGTTTTTTTTTTAATGTCTGATTCAATTATAAATCTTCATGCCTGTGACATGTTCGTTTTATATTTTTATATTGAACGACCCTCTTGTAATCGTGCCAAAAACTGTGAACTGCTAGAAATTGTATTCAAAATAACTGTACCACATCGAAAGCTACATTGAAACAGGAAGCAAAACATTTTCGCGAGCGTTATTGATGTGTAACCGTTCGCGATGTTTTATCTCTTCGCGGGAAGTCGTAAGAATGCAAAAAGGATCTCGCGTTTATTTCAATTGGCTATGGGCAAAGAAACTCATGCAAATCATCACGCGATTTTCCTGCGTTTTTTCCTCCACTTCTCTTTTCACAGATTAGCACGCAATAGGAAAAAGCGAAATCATGTTGAAAAATAATTCACTCTTCTCAAATATAATATCGCTATCTTATCTCTTATTTTAATTTGAAAATAATTCATTCTTCTCAAATAATATCTTATCTTTTATTTTAATGTTTCTTGTCATTGGCATTTTAATTGTAGTTTAAATATTTATAAGCAGACGCGCGTTCTCATTAAGCACGTGCCGCATCATCGAATTACTTTCGCAGATTTGCAAATCTTGCGATATAATTTCTCATGTTTTCCTCATGAATATGTAGAAAGACGCTTAAAGAAATTGTAACAATGTTTGCACGTGTTTTAAAAAAATTATCTTTTATTAAATCTTGCCTTCTCAGCTTAACGATAATCTCATTTGTTGCTTTCAAATTAGCATCATAATTAAAGATTGTTGCTTCCTTTCTTTTCCTAATTTATAACTAACTTTGATTTCTGTTTTTCTCCTCACCATTGTCACAATTTCATAACAATTAAAATATTTTTTATTAAAATGCAAATTTTGCAGTGATTTACGTATTACGATCATTAAAGTCCTTTAATTCCTTCCATTTTAAGTTCTTCTTCCATTAAATAAAGCTATCTGAAAGATACTATTAATTTAATTAAATTTAAAAATTAAATAATTAAATATGTAAAGCCGGATGCGAAGCTTTTTGTACGTCGGATCATTCTCAAAATAATAGAGAAATCAGTTTCTATTTAAATCACCTTCCACTTAAATTACAGGATGTCTATTTTAGAAGTTGGTTAAATTGTCGGAGTTTCTCATCATGCGCATGTCAAGACAGACGTAAAGCATTGTGTACGGATAAATACTAGAATAGAAGTCTAAAAGGATACATATATACATATATATAGTATACATACATATATATGTACATATGTATAATCGTTTGACCGAGCAGTTCTCTCATTTATTGTTAGATGGGATATGCTTGTCAAATAAAGGATATTCATTCTAATTCTAATTCTAAATTCAGTATCTTGGCTTTTTCATAAATATCGCAACCGACGAAATTAACACAATGTTTCCTACACCCAAGATATATTTCCATAAATTCGGAAAAAATTTATCTGTTTCCTCAGTCATCACGTTATATGCTAACATTTTGCCATTTTCCTTGCGCGATAATCGAACAATTAATCCAGAAGCAAACTTTTTATCAATTTATAAAAATATTTGAATCAAAGACAAACCATTCTCCGTCCGAACAACTGAGAAAAATTATCAGCTTTTAGAATCACGTTATAATTAAACGCGATTCTCGCGGAGAATATTTTAACTTTTTGTGTGAATATTATATATATAATATTTTATTTTAAAGATTATATAAGAGTAGAAAGACATTCTCCGATAATTCGCTATTTCGATTATTGCAATTATCAGTTTATCATCTTTTATAATATCGCGCCTTTTGCCGAGTGCTCGACATTTAATGTTTCGCTTCGTAAACGAGATTATTTTAAAAGCGAGAATCGCACGAACAAAAGTTACGCGAAAATTTTCTATCAACTTTTTCTGTCAGTGCCTTTAAATCCGACATAGTGATGCACATGCAGTTTGCAAAATATTCTTTACAAAATAAAATCTTTTTCACCTTTAAAAGTCAAAGATTATAAATATATGAGAGTATAAATTACGTTGAACTTTATTTTATTTGTAATCGACATATACAAAGTATTCTAGAAATATTAATGCCATTTTAGATGGGCCATTCATATGTGTTTGTGTGTATATCTGAAACTTTTTAAGCAAAGATATTGGCTCGCTCTCTTTATAATAGCTTGAGAATTGTAGAGAATTGTAAGTCGAGGCTCTTTTGTAAAGTTAATTAAAACATTACTAATATGTAATACAACTTTATTAATTTCACGCGCACTTTATGTTTATTAAAGTTTTAATTAAAAGCTTATAGTTGCAAAAGCTAGTTATAATAATAATGTGTCAAATATATTAGACTTTATTCTTCAGCAAATATTGATGGACAATATTTGCTGGAGAATCGATGAAATTAATCTCTTTCATGACGCACGTAATAGTTTAAAGTGCATTCAGTCGCTGTCTCGAGATCGAGCAAATATCAATGTGCTCGAAGGGAATTGATACTGAAGCACCTTTCTACGTTTCCGCGTAACACGCAGCCTCGCGGTCCTACCTTCCGTTTCGATAAACGCTATAATTCGAACACTTCCCCGATAGGACGCCTACCTATATTTACTTTATGCACATGTCTACATTTTGTACGCCATACATGACAATAGCAACAAGAGACAGCTGACGCTGAAGGTGTCAAGTGTCTGCAACTCTACATGCAAGGAAGAAGAGCATCTCCTCTGGAGTGATAACTATGTTACGAGACGATAATATTATCATCGATCTTGTCGAGTACAACCACGAGAACAGCTTCTCTCTTTAGGCCCGGAAATGAGATTAACCAACGTCACTTAGATGTCCCCTTCTTTTCCTCATGATAGCGGAGAGAGATATATTGGGACTAAATTAAATCAATCTCTTTCGCCTCGCTCGCCTTAAGGTACTTTTGGCTTTCATGCTGACGAAGAAAATAATTATACCAGATACAATCAACCAGATACGAACGATCGCAATAGTGGGCTGATTAATCGCGATGACGTACATTTTTATCGCGCTTCTTGCGAGCGTGATTTATCGCGAAACTTTTACAATAATGACATTTCATAATATCACTTCGTAAATATCTGACAATCTCTATTTTATCGTTTGCATTACACGTGTGTCAGATATCCCACTGGACTGCGACCGCTGATTCCGACCGTTTGATCGCCAACGACTAGATCGATGTGATTTGCCTCGTGCGGAATAATTCTATCGCAATGAGATGATATCGACTACGAATATGAGCGAAGCCATGAATACATTATACATATATTTTTTCACAAAAATAATTACTTTCTTGTTCTAGTCGAGTAATCAGAAAATATAGAGAGATAAAAATACAGAGAAAGATACAATTTTCATTATTTATTGCATTTTGAGTTTATACCTGGCAATACGCTTACTCCCAAGTAACGTGATACGCATCAAGTAATAGAGTTTGTCTATTTTATGTATATTATTATTTAAATCAAAGGAAAAGCACGAACGAGAGAAATCCGATCGAATACACGTGACTATTCGTTCCGATAAAAGCTTGCGAATCTTCTTCCCTGCAAATCGTTAATTAACGTAGTGTAAAGAAACGCGAAAGTAAACGGGCTGCACTATATAACAAACAACGTGGCATTTAATGCCCCATCAAGGGGAAACCGTCGAAGGCTTCTGAGTTGCCACTATAATTAACGACGCAGCACTAATGACAGCGCAAACGAAATTATGATGATGCCGTTTGCGACGCGTGAGCAACAGACGGAAGAGGATCTTACGGCGTGTAGAGCAAATCTCGCGATAAGGAAAATAGATGCGAGGCGAGATAACTTACGTTACTTTGTTCTTTCGCGCGAATATTGTGCTCTCTATATATAACCGGGACTGTCCTAAGGGTTTTTCCTCCCCTCCCCTCTCTCCCCCCCCCTTCTCCACCCTCTCCACGTTTCTACTTTGCAACTTTATTGTCTACAAAGAAGCCTGCGAGCAATATTGTGCAGAAAAAACACATGCGTATGAGCAACAAATATATTCCAAGATTTCCAAGAATATACGCGAGTCACGCGAATACTAGTGTAACAATTTAAATTACAAATTTTGCGAAAGTGTGACGTGAAGACATAAAAAAATAAAAAAGAAATAATAAATGTAAAATGCATTGAGATAAACAAAGTATATAATATATTTATTATAATATATTTATTCTCCGTGTCGAGACGTTTTTCGAAAGACAGCGCGAATTTAATTTTTAACATTTAAATTGCATTAATTAATTTAATTCGCTCTGGAAGGAGCATGAGCTTCATCAGAGACGGAAGATCGTAAAGTGTCATAGTGCTTAAAGCGTACAACTTCACGAAAAGACGCACTTTATCTTCGTCTCGTGCGACGATCCGATTAGCGCGCGGTCTCTGATTTCGTTCGCACAAAATATATACGCAAGCCCGAGGCGAGCTAATAAGCCACGCGAAATAGCCGAGGTAAGTAGCGACTTATGAGCGGCAAACAAGTCCGACAATAACGGCCATCCAATAACCTGCGTCTAACGGCGCGTTTCCCCGTTCTTTGTCTCTCTCTTTCCCGGATATTTCACTCGCGTTCTTTCTTTCTCCCCCGCTTCAAGCGTTCTCATTAAACGCACGCACTGTCCACCGAGAGAGTATTCCCTTCGCCTATAAACACTCTTCCAGTATCCATTTCGTAACTAATCCGCTCGATCTTTATTCTTATCCTGTCTAAGAAAAGAAGATCTTTTTTCTTTCTCGTTAAAATTACAATTTGCATGTCATAATTAGCGTTTTATTTGCTGTACTTTATCTGAAAATAATAATTATACAGTGTCTTGTTTTACCTTCTTTCTTTTTAAAATTCATTATTTTATCGGGGTAAAAAAATCCTTTGCTATTCATAGAGCCGCGATACTTTGTGGATAAGAGCTTGTGTCTCCAGAGTCTTATTAAGGGTTAATATACTCATCACGATAACGAAGCAATTATCTACATAATGAGAACCGACGAGGTCTCATTGGTTCAGCGCTATTGTTTTACTGTTTTATTGTGTTCCTCTCGACAGCATGCGTAAGAAGAGAGAATAATATGATATACTTTAATAAAGTAATGCGCCGATTTATTCAATGTTCTCAATAATCTAATTGTCTTTAAAAACAAATGAAATTTAAGATGATATAATTAATAACATGTCTTTTTATAAGAAAAGAAAAAATAATTTTGACGCAAATTCTTCACTTTAACATATGTTTCAATTTTATGAAGTAACTTCACATTCTGATGTAAGTTGAATCCAAATTTAATATTCGATAATATAATCAAAAAAAAGTTTCATTCTTCTTCATCTTTTAAATGTCCTCGCAACGTCATCATATTACGTGACAGGCACGCGTATTATTTAGCCAATTCTTTTCTCAGGAATACGATGATCGTTCATACTGTCGCATGCTAATGGCAATAGCAACCTAATTTAATTTTTGATTCTGCCATGTGGACTCTCTATTATCATCGACTGTCAGTATCTAATAAAAGAGTTCATTCTCACAGTTGAGGCACGCGCATTGAAATGCCGAAAAAGAATCATCATTGCAACATAAAACGAGAAATATCGAGAGAAATATCAAGCAGACTTTTAGGTTGAAGAAACAGAGAGATCAATTTTTTTCATGAGAGCTTGAATATTAAATGACATCGACTTCCATTAATGGAAAATGCAGTTAAAATTTGTATGCTTATGCACGTGTTTCATACGCGATGATTCTACAATTGTTTGACGAATCTTGGAAATCGAGTCTGGAAAATCTTGAAAAACGACCAAGACCCATCAGCGAAATTTTTGTCTCCATTTCTCGAAGATGACGTGAATCTTAATCAATTTCTCGTCGTTTCGCGCAGTCTGAAAAAAATTATTGCGATTTTGAATCAGAAAATTTTTTTCTTTTCGCAGAAAAACAAATAAACTCTCTTCTAGATATTTGCAATTTAAGAGTAATTTAATATTTAAGAGGATATAAAAAAGAATATCAAAAGATTTCTTGAAAAAGCATATAACATGTTATTTTTGTCAACAATTTTATAAAAATATAAAAAGAGCGATGATTCTACAATAAATATAAATTTAGAAATCATTTCTTTATGTGTGCTTTTAAATGTTATCTTTTATACTTCCCACGATAATTTACCTACGCGATTGCTCGCATGTAAATCTAAAATTTATCGAAACCCATGAGATTAGTAAAATATGTAATCGTTATAAATTTAACGATTTCTTTTTTTTTTATAAATTAAATATATTTTCTTTAAATATATTAAATTGATTCAATAGAGTTAACAGAGTAAATAGATTTTTATAAATTAAATAGTAAGAAACCTTTAGATTAAATGTTAACAGCTTTTATATTTTAATCTATGCCAAAAGTAAATTCTGTTTTGCGTCATAATTTTATCTTATAATCTAGCAAGTATGCAATATCGTATAATGGATATTTTCAAATATATATCAACATATATATTGCATTTCCTAGAAAAAATAAATTGCAAGAAAATATTAAAATCTGGAGTTGGGTGAAAAATAAAAAATATATATATATATATGATAAAAGGGCAACTGTTCTACTCCATATTGCTAGTTTGTAAAATTTTTAATTACATTCATTTCATTTGTACTTAAGTATAACTACATTAAATTAAAAAGTTGATCTTAAAATGAATCCATGTTTTACATTTCTTTTGTACCTTCTTTTTTTAATTTTTTAGTTTTTTAATTTTCCAATTTTTTGCTAAATTTAATTATTTTGCTAAAATTAATTAAATAAACTTAATTAATATAATATTTCAAAAAATCTACAAATATTTATTTTATTGTATTTGTTATGTGAAAAATTAAATAAAAAAGAATAAAAAAAAAACAATGCAATATTATTTCACACGCGATGTAAAAAATGAGCGTAATTAATGAACTGAAGAGAAGATGTAGTGAAGAACTTCGCAAACTTGTCTTTAAAATTCACTCACCTGTTGCTACTACCTTTATAGAAGTGCTTATAAGCAATAAATGGAACAAAGGAAAAAATCGTTTTCTTCTCTCTCCCCCTCTCTCTCTCTCTCTCTCTCTTTCTTTTTCTCTCATAAAAATTTAAGAATACTTAAAAAACTATCACAAATTAAAACAATTAATAATTTTATTACTTAAAATAAATATAATCGCAGCAATATATTTTTGTTAGCAAAAAAAAAAGAAATAAATTGAATAAACAAATCTATTTATGGGTAAAATTCAAACATATTTTTTATTTAAATAATATTCACTCTCTTGCAGATAAAAAATTTTTGAACTAGTTGAAAAATATAATCGGCTTGTAAAAGATTGAAGGACATGATAAAAAAAACGATAAAATCATGATAAAAATCTGTTGTTACACGGTAGAAAATAAAAAAAAAAAAAAAATAGGAAAGCGAAAAAGAAAGAAAAGAATAAAATTAAAGTATATGTGAATCTCCGCAGATATATTCTTTGTTGTTTCGGCTATCATATAAGTGAAAATTCTTGCTGTAATATATGATATCGTATATACATATTTGTCATAACTTTATCGCACTCAACAAATTCACTTTGCGTTCATTCCATCCACTATCAATGTAAACACTCAATCGAATCTATAATGCATTACCGTTCAAAACAAGTTTTCCCATCTTTAGTTCGACGGCGATCATCGCGAGTAACGCAGCAAAAGACGCGGACTTTCGATAAATAAAAATTTAAGATCGATCACTGTAACGTTAAATTACAAGTGCAAGAAGAATCTAAACTTTATCGTGCGTAGGAAAAATGATACAATTACAGCTTTCAGTAGGAGAGAACAAACTAAGGACACATTTAAAGAAAGGACGCAAAAAAGGGGAGCATCTCGAGATAAATTTCTCACCTGTTGCTGCGAAACTATCGGCGCAATTTCGCTGCAGATCCTGTTGGCGAGACGAGGGTACGCGAATATCTGTTGAAAGCCGCTGAAAGACGGGGAGCTTCCTGTCGCGTTTCTCGCGGGGATGAAACTCTCGTTCGAGCACGAGCGATTCTCCCGTTTGTTATCACGAATCGTGATTGCGAGAGTACGCTACGAGCGGGGTGTCCTCCGTGAGTCACCGACAACGACGACGACGATGACGTCCGACACCGGGTACCGCGACTTGGATGTCTGCGCGCGGGAATGACGGCGAGAGCGTCGCGACACCGGCCTTTATACGTATGTGTGCGTCGGCGCCTGTGCGTGTGTTGCCCTTGAGATCGGAGATCCCCGCGCGTCTTTCTCACCCTTCGGTTCGTGTGCCGCCCTTCCTTCCTGCTCTTTCTCTCTCCTCTTCTTTTCTTCCCTCGAGACGTCGCGATGTCTTTCGCGTACACGTGTGTGCGCGAGACATGCCGATGAGACCACGCATGATCCATGCATTGCCCAATTGCAACAGCGGGTTTGGCGAAGGTAAAGGGGAAGAGATCGTGAGTCGTTTCACTTCTTCAATCCTCTGTATCTGAAAAACAAGCTTCCGGTGCAAGCTGTGAACATCCGGTCATTTCGCACACTCGCATGCAAACGCGCCGCTTTGATTTTAACTTTACGCGACTATTGAACAAAGCTAGGAAATATAGGAAATGTAAAAAATGTCCTAAAAAAAGACGACATGAATAACGTAGAATTTTTTCATATCGAATTCGAACGTATAATGACCGCGTGCAAAATATATACCGAGTAAAAAAAAAAAAAGCTACCGTAAGAAAGAGTTTTTGTAAAAGGGCATACGGTTACTCGCAAATGTTGAAAAATAATTATAACAAGATCCTCTATAGCACAAGCAAACAGCGCGCCCGGTATACTTTAAATCTCTCTTTTAAACGAGAAGTAGATTGCCTTCTCATTAAATTACGCTCCCTGCGCTCTTCAAGTCTCATCTCTCGGAGAAACTCACTTGCTTCTCTTTACACTTTTCCCGAAGAATCTCGTCCCTATAATTACGATATCATCTCGCGTTTTCCGCGAGCGAAAACCTAGAATGTGCATAAGGGATTTCGTATCTTACCGGACAAAAGTTTCTCCATAAGCCGCGCGACCCCGTCAGGGACGAAATCCGCGCGACACACCAGTTAAGCGCGTTTATGGGTTTCGCGATGGATGCATTACGCATCAAGCGCATGCGGCTGCACCGCAAGATTTCCGCTCTGGATTTTCCTCTAAACCGCTCGTAAACGAGCAGGTGCTCGTACGCCGGATTCTCTGCCGCTCTGACGTCATAAAAGTTCTGTCCGCGGAAGGATTCGCCTCGAGGGAAACGAATCCACGCCAACGGCGGGATATTTTACATGTCTACGTCAGCGAGAAAAAAGATTTCCGTAATGAATTTCTTGTCTGATAATGGCGTGAAAATTTTTCGGGCGATAAAATTGACGAGAGCCAAAAAAGACAATAGATATATGAACGAAGAATTTGACGGAATCTTTCGTTAGATAAAAATATTTTCCAGTAAACATATGGCGTGGGAGATGCTCGATTTTATTTACATAATATTAAAATATTTACATTATATTTATGTCTTTGATTATTTAAACTAAATTTAAGATGCAAAAATTGCTATATAGTTTAACATTATTCATTTCTAATTAATTATTCCGTGCAGTCATCCGCGAATAACTGCTGCATCGAGGATTTTGTTCGGTTCAAACTACTTTTATAATTCTCATTATTATACGAGTAGCTTGCAAATATGAGTAATTGTAACATTTTCAATATTACGACGTAATATCGCGTTGTGAGATTTATTAACATTATGAATAGTGAGTTATAGAATAGTTTCATTACATAGTGGCATTACATAAGTATAATAAAATTGAAAGATATTTACATAAATGCGTCAAGAAAAGTATTACGTGTACACATTTACACATTTCTATTGAAAAGTAACAAAAAGTGAATTTAAATGTTATGTCAGAACAAGTGTTTTGAATAAAATTTGGTTCATGAAATTATTGAGAGAAATTATTAGAAGAGAATAAAGATGCATAAGTTAAAAGATAGATTTTACATTAAACATGCAAGATGTAGATGCGGAAAAGCGAGGATCTATTTCGAATTTCCACGTCTCCTTCGCTTCGAGAATCCGTGACATTATTCTCATCTAATATTATTACATTAAAAACGAGGACATATAGGCGAGAATAACTCTTGCGACGAGCAATGCCAAGAATTGGGATTCGCCCAAGAATGCGACGCGATTTCTGAAACGCGCTTTTTTCACGTATTTGCCGTAGTATTTTTACCCTTCAAGAATTTAAACTGCGACATTATATAAGGGATGCATCGTCCTTTATCACGCGGATACAATCGATAATTCGATACATTCCACGTTCTATACGGAAAGTGCCGGTACGATAAAAAGAAGAAAAAAAATAAAAGGTAGCCGCGCATTTCGCATAGTTCGGCCTTGTCATCTACCTCGTAAAAACGTTCGCCCCGCGATCTGATAATGGACAGGATTTGAAACCGCCGGTCGCTTCCCACGTGGATTTAAACGCAGCAGCTGTCAATGACGCAAGATATTATCGGCTGATACTTCGATCATTAGCCGTGCTCGCAAATTAACTCTCGCTCTTTAACTCTAGATATTTCTCCATCGCCATTTAGAGAGACTGATAGCATCTTTAATAAAGTACGAGTCGTAAATCGTCTGTCGTTCGCATCCGCGTGAATCTCTCTCTCTCTCTCTCTCTCTCTCTCTCTTTTGCTGAAATTTCTCCCGCGATTCCGCATTGAATGCCACGAGATCGATACTTGCGCTCGGCGACAGAGAAGAGACGAAAGAGCGTGTTATCAGCGCGACAGGACGACGGATAAGGAGATTGAGAACGGGAATGCATCTCTCGTGCGATTAATTCTACGATCGTTCTCGTTAAACATTTCTTTTGGAGAATTTTTACAGGTTGGAGAGAGAAATTTTTCAATGTCTCCTCTCATCGAAACGAGAATGGCACTGTAAAGTAAATGGCACTGTTCTACGCTCTTCTGTATCCCCACGTGGATATTAATTCCCTTAACGCGAGATAAAAACAAGCCACTCTTACGTTTACGAGAGAAAGGAAAAGGAAAAAATTAAGGAAAGTGAGAAAATTGCATTTTCAGCGAAGTTGATCATCGTCATCTTCAATTGTGTACAATAGTAAAGTATTATTTTCTTAATTGATTATATCACGTCCTAATTGAAAATAATCGATAATAAACGCGAATCCATTAAGTATCTCATTGTCGAAGCATCAACTCAATGAGCAAAATATCTGCGAAATAATGTTCGAAAAAATTAGAAATTTAATTGTAAGAAGTTTTTTATAACAGTATTGAAAATTATAATTTTTAATAGATTACACATGTTTTATATTGTTACAAGAATATTATAAATAATATCGAGAAATATGATGACAACAAAAAATATATTAAATGATATACATAATATCATCATTAATGATCTATAATGTTATCATGATTAATAATCATTTAATGTTATCATTAATAATAATCATTTATGTTATAGAATAATTCCTTAATTACAATGTTCAAATTTTTATCTTAGGTTTAATATCAATCATGGGCGAGAGACATTCGAACGACACGAAAGTAAATTGGAAAAACAAAATTTTATCTTAACTAATTTTATCTTACACGAGTTTGCTGAAAACACAACTCGCAAAGGTCAAGTTACTTTCGCCTCAGTTAGCGTTCGCTGCGATATTTCTTCAATCATCTCTCTCGCTTCTATTTAACTGAAACTACATAGATAACGATGTAAGAACTAAAACCGCCATGTACAATATATACCATATCTCAATTATTAGATGATCAATATAGGTAACGACAAGATATCATACACGCGACGTGTCTCCTTCTCTAAAGTATAATATGTAACGTTTCGATTAAACGTGATCGATGTCAACGATAATTCGGACACACAGGACACTGATCCGTTCCACAATATCAGAGATCACGAGCACGCTAACAATCACGTTAATTGCAAAACCATCAGCTATTCATTATTATTATTATTGAGGTCCTTCTCAACGATTATGACCGTCACCTGCGTGACCACCGTTATCGCCCTTCTTGAAGCTCCACTTTTTCCCATGCTCATGTCCCTCCTTCTTGCCGTACTTCTCATCGTGATCGTAATGATGATCATCACCTTCGTCAATTTTATGGCCCTTATGCTCATGATGATGACCGCCCTTCTCGTGCTTCTCCTTTTTGCCGAATTTTTCCTCGTGATCAGCGGCATCGTGATGGCCCTTCTTCTCGTGACCTCCCTTCTTCGACTCGTGCTCGTGATGATGCTCGCCGTGCTTTTCAACGCCGCCGTCCTCGTGGAATTCATCGAAGAATTCCGTCTTCTTCTCGTATTCGTCCTGTATGTAAATTAGTAATGATAAAAAGTATACTTTGGCATATAAGAATTTTATTTTATTAAAAATTGAATTTTTATTGTCTTTTTTATGTTACCTTTTTGTGAACCGAATGCTCGCCATGTGTGCTGTGCCCTTTCTTATGTTCACCCTTCTCGCCAAACTCTGCTGACTTCTTACCGGCTTCACCGCGATGATGTTCTTTATGAAATCCGCCCTCCTCCTCGTGCTTCTTCTCCTCGCCATCTTTCTCCTCATACTCCTTGCTGCCATGTTCTTTGTCGTGATGCCCCTTTTCGGTCTTCTCATGCTCGTGCCAGACTTTATAACCCTGTAAACGTTAAAGGAAATTTATTATTAGTAAAAATTGATAATATTAAGTATAAATTCAATGATGTAATAAAAAAAATGCAACGTCAAAATAATTTACTTTGTGCCCCTTTTCTCCGTCGTGTCCGTGATGTTCTTCTTTATGTTCTGCGCCTCCGCCTTCCTCAAATTCGTGATCTTCTCCATCTTTCTTCTTCTCATCATGTTCCTCATGTTTATGCGCGTGTTCCTGAGTTTCTCCATGCTCGTGATCACGTGCTCTGTCGTTGTCATTTTCACTATCAAGTCGATCATTATCTTTGACATGCTGTCGAAGATGACGATGTTCCTCGTGAACGTGCTTAGGATTAATTTCGCCGTATTCCTCATGTTTGTGCTCTTCGTGATGTGAATCTCTTCGGGGGATAGCTTGATGATACTTGCGCTTTGTCGTCGTTTTATCATCCTTGCTTTGTTTCTTCTCGTATTTTTTACGTTGTCTGTGAGCACGTTCATCCTTAGGGCGTCGAGGAATCAATTTGTCTTCGTCAAAACTCTCATCTTCGGAATCTTCATCGTCGCCATCTTTCTTATTATGAAGTAGTTTCTTTTGATTGTAGCGTTCGCGATATTTCTCATCAGGTTCGCGAGATTCGTAATCGCTATATCGCGGAAATTTATCGTCAAAGTATTTATTGACACTTAGAAATTTATCCTTAACGTCAGTCTCATGATCATGTTCATCGGGACCATTATTTTCTTTATCATATTTCTTGCGATCGTAACGTTGTTTGTCACGCTCTTCTTCTTCAGAGTTATCTCTGTCATATTTATGTTTATTATATTGATAACGATGACCATGATTAGACTGGTCTTCATTTTTTCCAGTATTGATATATTCGTCCTCTTGCGTTTCATCGACATCTTCTTTTTCATTTTTGTTATCTTTATGTCGAATATTATATTTTTCGCGTTTATCATTATTTTTATCGTCTTTATTATCTTTATCATCTTCATAATATTTATCCTGATAGCCATAATTGCGTTTTGGCTGTTGATAACGATCTTCTCTGTCTTCTTCTTCGCGATCCTCCCTTTCGCGTTCATTCGATGTCTTGTATTTCTTGTAAGTTCTGTCATCAATCTGAGCTTTATGATTTTCAAAATTGTTCTCACTATCAGAAGCTTCCGTGTTACTCTCATCTACGTCTGCGGCACGAGACTCATTTATTTCGATATTTTCTGTATTTTTTTTATTGTTATTAAACTCATTTCCTTCTGGTCTTTGCGAAACAAGTCCGCTATTGTAATATGGCGCGAGAGCAGGTTTATCGGAAGCAATCGGTCGGACTTTCTGCAACGGAGTAGAAATAGGTTTCAAAGTTGCGTAAATAGGAGTAGAAACGTGTTGCGAGGTTACCGCGTGCAAAGATTGCACTGGTTGTCCAAAGTTTTGATAATTTTGCGTGACTGTTCTAGGTACATTAAATACATTAGGTTCATTAACTGAATACATGCTCCCGAAATTATTATACAACGCGAGTCCGGCATTTGAATTTAAATTAGATCCTTTTTCATCCTTGGGAACATTATAGACGGTGATTCTAGGTAGAAATCCATCCCTGCGAATGAGTTGCGGATTCTTTTCTTGCTGAAGAGTGTACGAAGTGGATGTTTGACTTGGAATATGAATCAGCCTCGCGGAATCCGTTTTTGTAGCTATTTGTTCCGCAGGATTCTCCGTAATAGCATAATAATCCGAGGTGGATATTCTTCGCTGATTGTTGACAGCGATCAGAGGACTTTTTGTGCCGATTACGCCTGTATAAGGTACATCGTGATCTGCAAAAGCGGTTCTCTCGCTCGCGGAATTTACTGACGGACTCGCCTCGGTGTTTACGTGCGTTGTGGAATCTCCTTCAGGTTTGAGGTGATTTATCGCGACGTAACGACGTGTCGAAGGCCTGAAAAGAGTCTCTGTTGGAAGAATCAGCGGAAGAACGTTTGCGGAGGAACGAGGAACCTGTTGGCGATTAAAATTAGTTGGTGAAGAACTTGGCTTCCCATACGGTATCTCGGTGACAGGTGAATCGGGCGATCGCAATACAGAGAATGGTCTCGGCATCCTGTTATATCTCGACTGAATGGTATTTGTATCACTCGGAAAGTTCAAATTATTCAAGTTATTTACGTTGAAAGCATTGTATGAATTATTATCGTTTGATTGTGGGATAAATGGAGATACGGTTTGAACCGAAGAATCTTGAGTGTTCCATTCGCGACGATTTTCAGGTTTTTTCGTCGATTCGGAATAAATGTTTGGTGATGATTTGATGGACAGTGATTCATTTTTTGGCTTCGGTTTTTGGCTCTCATTGGCAATTTCAGAATATCTTTCAGGCGTGCTTGATTCGTTACTGTCAGCAATTTTTTTGTTAAGTCTTGATTCTTCCGGTAAACTCCGAGGAATTGTAACGGTGCGATTTAATTGCAAATATTTTTTAAATAATTTCTTGGTCTTCTTCTCTTTTAGGGTGGGTGACAAAGGATCAGTATCGGGAAGTGATTTTTGCTCTTTGTCGTCCTTTGGAGGGGGAATCTTTGCTTCTGAAATGTAAATTTCTCTCAGATTCTTCCTTGTCTGAGACAAATAAGGATTCAATGTCGCGTCAACGTTGCTAGATATTAATTCGGGCGCCCTTTGCGATATATTTCGCAGCACTTCGTCATAAGCCCTCTCAAGATCCGTTGTTGACTCTGCGGCCTTGTCGTGTAGTACATCTGAAGAACAAATATTATATATAGAAAACTAATCTTCGATATATATAAAATGTCCTTATTTCTGTCGGGCAAAAAAAAAGTAAACTTGTTTTATTTACCGTAAACACCGTTGACGATTTTTCTCTTGGTTTTTCTCGATACGATCCTTTGCGGCTCGTATTTCGCGATTACGTGCTTCAGCCTTTCCAGATCGTCCTCGTTGTTCACGTCGGTCACAATGTGCGATTGTGCTGCATCCTGATCTAAATTCGATGATGTCTGCTTCGAATGTCCACTTGACTGTATCTCGCGCTTAGATAGAAGCGAGAGTATGCGATCACCAATTGTCGCAGCATCTTGCGCCACCGCGTCCACTGTTAAGCGAGTGTTATTGCCGCTTCCGCTGATAGTCACTTCTTCCAGAATAATTTTAGGATTATTTTCGACTCTCGTGTCGTTGCGTCCGGCGACTGCGTCATCGATTCGTAAAGTTAGCTGTAAATATACCGATATTGTCGATTTTGATATCATAAATATGTAATCAAGTTTGCATTGTGCAAGCATCATTTTACGAGGGGAGATTGCAAAGCATCAATCAAATTTTATTCATTTGAAAAATTGATAATATGATATGGCTTCTTTCATTATTTCATATATTTAATGGCGCGGTAAGAGCAATAATTATTCTCTCATAAATGTAATAAAATTTATTGCTAAATTTGTCACGCATATTAATTAGATTGATATCAATTTGGACAAGATCCCGTATAATATTTCACGATATCGGGCACTACCACACACCACTAGTTTTCCCGTCGCTTCAGCGCATTAATTAAAAGTTGACATAAACACGCGCCCACCCTTTGCTGCTGGCAGCCCTCTCGTTTGCACATTTACTGCGGATTATTTATTTTTGATTACTCTTGTGGCAAAGTGTATATATATTATTACACAATGACATAATATATGCTACTACAATAATTAATTAAACCTGCATTAACTATATTTATATTTTTGTTCTTATATTATTGTTTTTATCATTAAGGGCTTCTCTAAAAATTTTTTAAATTATTATCAAAATATTACCAAGTAAATCAATAATAGTAGCACCGTGGCTACCGATTTTCGGCAGGTTTCCATGACTCGTCGAGTCCTCGACGAAGACTGAACTGCGATCTTGACGCGACTCGGCAATTATATCGAGTCGTTTTCTCTATTAGAAGAACCGAATGATATGACAGTTTCACAGTGATTAAATATTTTGGAGTGTCGAAGGAACTGTCGACAATCGATCCTGCCATTGATCCGTTCCTTAGATTCGGCTTCCTCCTTTCTCTGTCGGTTGCACAAGATCATCGTCGCTCGGCCGAAGCCGATCCGAAAGCACATCCCGATCTCTCATTATTTAGTGTCATTATTAACGTGCCTTGCGCAACGCGTCGCGCTTTTTACGCGATCAAGTATCGTAACACGCGGAAAATGTATCCGCAGGTATGCGAAATATACTCCATGCTATGTCCATGCGATTCTCTCGATGAGAGATTTTTATTTTTATACGATTTCTTTCGTGCGATTTTTATATATCTGTGCGAGTGGTTGCTACACATTGGCACTTATATATGCAATTTTGCGCTTACGTTAGTCGATTTGTCATACGAAAAAAGCGTAACGTCCGGCGCTTGCGTGGAACGCAGCTCTGTCGTAAATTATTTGCAATATTGATCAACGGAAATCAAACAGTTGCCACTGACAAATCCATTTATCGTAACGTTATCGCGTAAATTTTACATTTTCGCATAGTCGTAACGCTGATTCTTCGTAATCCGACTCCGGATTAATAATGCACCTTTGCACCCGGAACACGATGCGCATCATGACAAAGTCACACACGACCACCTGCGGTTTTAGCCGTCACATTATTACTTCAAAAAGAATTGAATGGGGCAAATTACAATCTTGCTAGAGTAGTGATTGTATATGATTGAAAGAATGAACCACAAGTTATTATTTTGAACCGACATAACTGACAGCGAAATTGATTTGTCTTTATACTTCTCTTTCTCTTTTTCTCTTTCTCTCTATCTTTCTATCTTTGCAATGCTATAATATATTTTTAAAAAAATTTTTGGAATGTAATTTTCAGTTTTATATATATATATATATATATTTTTTTTTTCTATAATTTATATTAAAAATTTATCCATTCTCTCCATTTATCCTCTAATATTATTTTTATGTCAATTTTAGAATCATTTTTCTAAAAGAATTTTAAAACAGCAGCAATCTTAAATATAACTATTAGAATTTTCGATTAGGCGAAATTGAGATTGATTATGTCAACCAAAGTGAAAAGAAGTTTCGTGGCTAGATTTTTCGCGCGATTATTACATCGAAGTTTACGTGCATTCAAGCCTAAATAGGGCAATTTACGTTACTTGTATACCGCGTCAAAAACAAACCCAGACTGTGTCTTAATTAAAAGACGTAATGAAGAGAATTCGTTATGTAAACTATTGCCTAGATATAACCTTTTGAAATCTCAGTGAATTTGATTTAAAAAGGCAATGACATTTCGAAATATTGAAATAATTATGAAAAAAATTATAGCTTTGATAAATCGAATTTTTTATTTATGAACTGATATCGTCAATTATTAATCTATTACAGGATTTTCCGAATTTAATAGATTATTATCTATCTAAATTTTCTCTTTTTTATTAATGTAAAATTAATTTTTCTCAACAAAAATATTAAACGACAAATAATTCTTAAATTGTTAAGCGAGTATAAATAAAGAAGAGAAGAATTTTTGAAAAATTAAACTGCAAATGGATAAGAAAATTTTATTTCTCTCATTTAATTTTAAGTAAATTTTACTTTGACAGAATAAAAATTAATTACGAGGACTTCTAATGTTAAAAATAGAAAATTTGTTATAAATGATATTTTCGCTAAAAAAGAAATTAATTTCTAATTAATCAAAAAAATTTATTGATAAAAGATAATCCATTAGATTTGAAGTACTTTGTATAGAATTATATGAATCGATGATACATCGGTGCGTGACCAGGGAATCGCACGGTTATTTTCTCTCTTGGCTTGCCGAGGAGCGGAGAGCGGAATTCATCGACCTACGTCACGAGCATAAAACGATTCCAACTTTTTTTTTCCCACCCACGATGAATTCTGCGTAAGAAATCGTCATCTTTAACAATTTCGCAATACAATTTTCGCAAATCTCACTGTCCCGGCGGTATTCGTTACAACGAATGCGTACTGACTTCATTATACGCGACATTTCTTCACGTACGTTCTTATTAACATGCGACATCGTAAAATTGGCGCAAGAATCTCGGAAAAGCGTGCCACCGAATGAAACTCTTTACTTTCCTTCCAATGTTGCGAATCTGAAATTTTCCCTCGTGACGTAATAATAGAAATAACACACAAACCTAACAAGCTTATTCTTTTTTATTCCTTTCCTCTTTCTATAGCCGTTTCTTTTTTTTCTTTTCTTTCTTCGCTATAACACGAAATTCATCTTGTATACAAAATTTTATTTTTATTTATTTATTTTTATTTTAACTTTTTAGGCATCGTATCATATGTTTGGATAGAATTAGAATTCTTTTCTAGCAATTTAATAATTAAACTTTTTAAGTAACATTATACAGATATGTTATTGTATTTGCATAAAAAAATTTTTTTTAAATAAATATATATATATATAAATTGGACATATATTAATCTTATTAATAATATTTCGTTATTTATCATGGAATTTTGATGTAACCATGGAACTTATAATTAAGGAATAATTGCAAAAACTTCAAGTAAATTGCGTAAGAGTTAAGGGTAAGCGTCAAACCATTGCGTGTAACCAGCAGATCACCTGCACACACAAAATCGATTAAATTTGATCGTGGGTTAAATTCACCAGAAAATAGAGTCATTAACCACAATCACGCTTTGTGATCAATTCCATCGGTAATATAAGAATCTTACAACAGAATTATATATCGATACTGCTCGTATATTAATTACGAAAGCATCACACATTATATAAATCAATAACGCATATTTAAGGTGAAAGTTTATAGTGACAATAATTCGCGCGATAAAAATAATTTTGTGGTATATCTTTAGAGAAATCTTGTAAAGCAGAAATATATATGTTTTTATAATAATTATATAATTATTTCATCCTATTACAAAGACTTGTATACAAAACTATCATCATTTTTCATTTCATAAATCACTGAACATGTCACATAATTGCGATAAACTTAATTATTAATTCTTATTAATTATTTTACTTATATATAGATATATATTTAATTTAGTATTAGTAATTTTTCCGTTAATTACTCTCATCTAAATATCCATTTATTTTAATCGAGATTGAAGTTTCCACGCAAAAAATAATCTCACAGAAAGCGTTGTGTGCGTGTGCTTGCCCATTAAATTAGGATTAAGAGATTTTCTTCCAGAATACATCTAGTAATCTGTTTAGATGCTATTTAATGCTTATGATAAACTGAATAACGCTATTAAAAATATGCAAGAACATAATTTTTCAGATTTTAATTAAAATAATATCACAACTGTATGTAAAGATATATATTTTTTATGTTTTACATATTTTTTACATTATATATTTTTCTTTATTATAAAACATAAATTATAGTTTTGTATCGAACAGGAAGACTCGCAAGGTCGCCTCGATACCATACATCTGCGTCACAATGTACATGTTTTGTTTGTGTACATGTACATGTTTTGTTTGTGTACTAACGCGCATCGAAGCGCGACCGATTTTACGGTCTTTTCTAATATTTTCACTTTTCTCAACGATCGCTGCGATAAAATAAATGACAGCGTTACATTCGCGAAACTCGTTCGACTGTGCATTCTCGCAGTCTAGATAGACGATTACATTTACCGAGAACATTTTCACTTACGTTTTATAAGCGTTATGTTTAAAGATATTTTAATAATATATATTTAATATATTAAGTATAATTTAATATATCAAGTATATATTTAAAATATTGTAAAATAGATGTGTTAAAAAAAATAAAAAAAAACTTATTTATTATATAACTATAAAATCCCTGCAGGCAAATTTGTGTATTACATCCTTGACAAGAGTAAAATTGTTATTACAATAATTTTTGATAACTTTGATGCATCTGACATACGCCACTCAATATTATTCTTAATGTGCAGCTTCGAATTAAAATTTTCATTAAAATAAATATAAATAAAATATGTTCGATGATTATATAAGGATAAGTTTCGTGACGTCTCTCGTCAATGATGATTTGATTTAGAAAATTTGTGCCCTGATGCATGACCGCCTTTGTTGCCATGTCTTTCGTGATGTTCATGATGGTTCTCTTGTCCCTCAGCCGATTTATGACCTTTCTTCTCGTGATGATGATGGCCTCCCTCGTGTTTCTTCTCCGCGCCATGATGTCCCTGAAATTAAGAATAAAAACGTGATTTTAGAACAAATCAATTGAACAAATGTAGATCTTTTATTATGGTAAAAAAAATTATTTTAATTATTTAATAATTACTTCGTGATGTCTTGCATGCAAATTGCCTTGTTTTTTATGGCCACCCGTTTGTGCCTCATGCTCTTCGTGCCAACCACCATGCTTTTCACTTCCTCCGTCTTCGTGATATTCGTCATAAAAATCATGTTTCTTCTCATATTCGTCCTTGAAAAATGACAATTTATATATTAATTTAAAAAATTCAAAGAAAAATATATCAAAGAAAATTTAACTCTCTTATAAAATGTTATCATTGAGATATAAATATAATGAGATATTATTTTTCTTTTTATAAAATAGTACATTTTTAAATAAAATTTATATTTATAATAAAACATTTAAAAAAATTTTAATTTAATTACAATGTCATTGTAATATCGATAAAAAAATGGTGCTGATCATATTTTAATGAGATTGACACGCAATTTCAAAAACGATTTATTAACATGTGTATTAAAGAGTTGAAATTATATTATATCAGATATATAAGACACATGTTTAGAAGCCCAGAGGATCATAATAACAATAACAGAAGCTTTATATGTGCTTGATCTTGTAATCTTGAAAAGATTTGATGTCTACAAAAATATTTACCGCGTTTTTTGAGAAAGTGCGCGTCTTTTAAAATACAACGGGCCAATGTCTATCATATCATTAGAAAGAAATTAATTTTATCGAATGACGAAAAATGGCATGCAACTGCGTGATCCATACCTTCTTGAAGACGCTGTGTTCTCCCTTCGTACTGTATCCTTTCTGATGTTTTCCCTCTTCACCGAATTTCGCGTCTTTCTCGCTTTCCTCTCCGTGATGTTCCTCACCGAAATGACCAGCCTCTTCGTGCTTCTTCTTCTCTTCACCATTCTTCTCATCATACTCGTGCTTATGCTTCTCCTTATCGTGGTGGCCCTTATCGCTGCTCTCAAACTCGTGGAAAGCCTTGTAACCCTTTTTCCATCACCCCCGATCAAAATATGTCTTATTGAAAAGTTATATAATCTTGTTCTACATAAACGAAAAATTGTGCATTATGGATTGCCGTTAAGGATCGATCCGATAATAACGGGTGAGAAAAACGGGAAACATTTATCTTACGGGATACACGGAGCTGAAGTCTCCGTTTCATGAAAATGCGACAAGAACGCGACATTATTAGAACGTCAATTTCGACACAAAGAAATGAAATCCTCGCTCATTTTCAGGATAATGATAATGAGAGAGATTCGCAGAAATATAAAGCGCTATCGGGGAACATTTGATACCGACACAAAGAGGTAAGATACTTTAATAGTTGCGCGAGGAATATATACCGGGAGGCTTCGTCGCGTTCCTCGGGAACGATGTTCGTATAAAAACGACCGTGTAATAAATATTCCCGAGGAACAACGCGGGAAAGAGAAAGGGAAGCACCTATATTACGGACGATAAAAAAGGGAAGAAATCGTCGACGACATCGATGACAACGGCTTGGACGTCAATAACCGCCGAGAGAACGAAGAGCGTTATACCTTGTCGTCTTTGTGACTATGCGTGTCGTGGTGATCCTCTTCGTGTTTCGAGCCGACAGCCTCCACGTGATGTTTGTCGCCGCCTGTGTTCGAATAAAATGTAAATAAAGCTGCCAGCACCAGCGTGAAAGGTAAAGGCCACTGGTTTAACGAGCCTCTCGATTTACATCGGAAAGAAGATCATTTACTTTAAGTAACGTGCTTTTTACTGCGCGACTTCTCCCTGATTATTTAAAAAGACAGCGAAATATCGAAGATGAAATTAACTGCTTTGCTCGTTTGAGAAAAAATAAAAATACGTGAGAAGCTTATTATTAATTATATTTCTCGCATTATCATATTGCGCGAAAGAATTTTTCGATATTTTATCTTTCTTATGTATTTCTTATGTCTTTTTTAATGTATTGTAAATCAACTCACGCTATCATTCTACAAACGCAATGTACAAATTCCGTAAACTAAATTGATTGTAAGCGATAAATAACAGAATTATTTGAACTTTGGAGCAGAAAAAAAAATCAAAATAAATTCGAATGCGTGCGATAATAAGAAACAAAAATTAGAGATTAAATAGCAAACGCACAACGCGCGTATTGTTGCACAACAATACCATAAATATTTAAAATAATTCAAACGCTTCTAATACTCCGGTGCATATAAATTAGCGCAATCGATGGTAAATCCGCATAATCCAGCAAAAGCTCTATTTTCGATTGAATTTCCGTTGTCAATGTTAAAAACGATTATTTCGACCACATTTCCGTCGTATGAAATAGAATGCAAGATACTTTTGCAAATACTCATTTATTAATGTTGTCAATTTGCTAGTTTATAGATAAATATTTAATTTATACACATATAATGAAACTCTCTTTAACATACATATGTGTGAATCAATTTTAATCCTAATCTGTCACAGCTGTAAAAATCCATTAAATCAAAACTGTCAAAAATTTACAAAGTTAATACGAGGCAATTAATTATAAGAATATGTGTAATTCTCAAATTAATATATATTTGATGTATATTTTATAATTATGTATATTTTATAATTTCTACGTATTAAATAACTACATATTAAATAATCTCGTTTATATTAATTGATTTTTTATTATTTGCAATCTTTATAAATCTTTATAAATGAAGATTTCATACCTCCGTGATTCGTAGCCTTTGCATCTAGATCCTCGGAGTACCGGAAATTGGTCGGTGCTTTGCGTTTCTTTTTAATCGCTGGCGAAGCATCAAGAAGGGCCGTGAGAGTCAACAGCAACCACAATATCCTCAAAACGCCAAAACGAGACGTCATTTTAGTAACTTTTATGAGCGTAGAACAGGAAGTGCGTTCGGAAGACAAGACAAGACAAGACACTGAAATACGCTCACAACTGTGGCTTCAATTTATTGCGCGGATACTTCCTCTCGTCGAGCCTTTTTTCTCGTAGTCGTCAACCAACTGATCGTGTTTTTCCTGCCACCCGTTGAAAGGACTTCCCTCTTCCGTAGGATGACGGCGCAGAAGAACGAGGAAAGACGCGTCTTCTTATTTTGTCGACACTACTTTCACCTGTCGCATTCATTCTTCGCGTCGCTATTTATATGTTGACGTTATTTGTGAACAAAAAGTAAAATTGCAAGCGAGATATATATCTTTTTATCATTAACGTTTTTTAATTTATGTTTTTTTTTAATTGTAAATTATAATTAGATTTTTATTCGTATTTTATCAGCTCACATCTCTTGACACAATTTTGATTTATATTGTATGAGACCAGATTTAAATTTTATATATGTATGTAATTTAATGATATATATTTTGATCTCATAATTTATAACATAAGGATATTATCAATACATTTTTATATTTTAATCTATAAAGATTTTTTTTTTTATTTTTGCCATGAAAGTTTTTTACAATCCTTAAATGATTATAAAAATTATATGTTTATCTAAGCAATAAAATAACTGTCATTTTATCTGTCTTATTTTTTTTCTTTTTCTTCCTTTTATGCTTCAGACGTAGTAGGTGATTTCTAAAACGAGTTGTATGCATGCGATATAAACGAAACAATAGAAAACGTGCGACAAAGGGATAAACGGATAAACGGAGAAGCAAAAGGAGTTAGCTAAAGGATGTGGGTGGCTCAAGATCGATGGATACTTCATATTAAGCTGCTGAGCAAACATCAAGCGCAACCGTGACCGAGAAGACGCAGGCATCATGCAAACAATCCTTGTGTCTTTTCCTTTCTTCTTACTCTTTCTTCCTGAATTGTTCATCTCGTCACAATGCAACCCTCGACTTTTCATCCACCGCATTGCTACGATGGAACTGCGTCATCGTTGTCATTATCATCATGTCGCGGAAAAGCCGATGAGCTACACGAAAGGAGTCTTAATACGGATTTCACGTAATGTATCTCTCTATCATGTAATTAGGCTTATTAATCCGCGTCGTATCGTGTAATTAAACGTTATACCATTAATGAACTGCTGTTGAACAACTATTTCTCAACATCGTGGTTTGTTTTGCAACTCGAATGTTTTCCCAACATGACCACGTTGAACACCAGCCAATAGCGGATCAAATATTTGTGTAACATTCGCGGTATTCTCTGCTATTTCTCGCCGTTTATATGATTTCAACGTCGATGTAAACCACATTTTAACAGTTTATAATAACCAGATTTTAACAGCTTTTAATTTCTACTTTAATTACCACGTTGAACAGCTGACAGAAACAGCTTAGAGAAATTTCAAAATCATTTGACTAAAATGCAGAATAAAATTATCGAATGTTCTCATTGCACATCCTTTGATATTTTCGTGTTTCTACAAAAACGTCGAGATTTTTTAAATAATTGATAATTGAAAATATAACAGAAAATAAAATAGATGATAAAATAATATTTTTAAAAATTTTAAATAAGAAATTCTTATAAAATTTTAATGTGGTTTAAAAATTCAAAAATATATATCAATGTTAAAAAAAAAGTACAGTAAAATATCAATCTCTCTTGACATTAGGATATTAAAAAAAAAATCTTTGGATCGGCCAAAAAAGCTATACACAATGAGAAAAGATATATTTATTATTTTTGGAATATGTTGAGGAGGGAGAGGAGGGATTATACCGATTGCACAATGGGGGTTGTGATTTCATTTCGCCAGAATATTATGTAATACATAGATACGTTAGGGAATTACATTCGGCTTACAATTAGTAGCCGCGATCGCCGCGGCTGGTGGTCTGTTCAGTTTGCGTCGGCTTTTCCTCGATTTTCAATGACTTAGTAGCGCCGTTATTCCAAGTGCAAACCAACCCGGTCTAACAAGATATCAGGTAAGCAAATTATTCACAGATGCCTAGTCACAGGTAACGGCGATGGCGTCCATCTAACACATCACTCAATAAATCCCCGGTCTGACACATTATGGCAACATTCATTGTTGACAGATCCACGTGATTTCTAAAAAAAAATTTGTTTTTCTTAGACCGGAGACTTATTGAGTGATGTGTTATGTCACTCATTTGCGAGAAAGTTAAACAGGGTCTGAGTTAATGCGCGTAATTTGATTTTCATCATCCCCTATATAATAGGTATCATGCGCTCACACGAGAACGAAACAATATTTTAACCGACAGCGTAACGATCGTTTCCCTTTGCGCAAGGAATTCATCTTTCCCTTCAAAGAGATCTCCGTCTTTGTCTTTTTCGAAGTCTCTTCTCCGTATTTCAGTGTTTCATCGCGTCGATGTATCGTTGACAAAAAAAAAAAGAAAGATTATATCGATGAATGTTCGTGATCTACTTGAAGATAATTGTTGTCAAAGCAGCAGAATAAACTTGGCGAGATGAGCGACACGAAGATCGAGAAGGACACGGAGGCCTCGACCCAGAGCACGGATGATTACGTGCTTCATCTCCCACGTCCGCTTAATCTCGAGGAGAAGAAATACCTATTGGCCGTGGAGAGAGGTGACCTACCCAATGTAAAAAGGCTTCTGCAACTTGCAAATAAGGGCAAAGTAAACATGAATTCCGACTTAAGCGAAATCAATGCGAAAGCAAAACTATTTCTATACAAAAAATGTCACTGTAAATTTGCAAAGTGTATGCCAATTTTTTTTTTGGAAAAAGCAAAAGTTTTTACATTTTAATGGGAAAGATAATTTTTCTCAAACAGAAAAAAAAAAATTTACTAAAATTAAAATTTGATCGATGATTAATTATATATGAATCAAGGACTTAAAACAGTTTGCAGATGAAAATTGTAAGAACAATTTCGTAAAATGAAGCAATGAGACCTTTCGCGACATACGCGTTCAATCATTTCAGGGAGACCTGCTGGACATGAATTGTGTGGACAGTCTGGGTCGCGGTGCTTTGACGCTGGCATTAGAAGCGGAAAATTTAGAGATGGTGGAGTTGCTTGTTGTGATGGGAGTGGAGACCAAGGACGCTTTGCTCCATGCCATCGATCAAGAATTCGTAGAAGCGGTCGAGCTGCTGTTAGAACATGAAGAACTTCTTACGGCGAATCAAATGACCGAGCAGAATGGTGAGTCAAAATTGACACTCTCGAAAGATTAACACGCATAATGTATCTAGATAATCGCAAAACTGTACCAGTCTTCAAACAAATTCAATTTTAATTCAATACTCGAATGTATCAATTCTAATCGATTTGAGCCGAACTGCTTGTCAAAGCAAAATCAAAATATCAATCGTAATTAATTTGCGACATATTAAAAATCCACCTTGTCTTTATTAAACAATTGATCAAATTTAAATCATAAATCGAAATTTTGTGTAAAGATGCGACTAATTATTCGCATGACACTAAAAACTGAAGCATTAATATGAGCTTAATATATTAGTTATATTCTTTATAAATGATATTACTGCTATGCTACTGTTTTTTATTACTTTAATTTATTTAAATTTATTATTTAAATATTTATTTTTTATTATTAAATTTATTATTATATTTATTATTTATTATTAAATTTATTATTTTAATTCTCTGAGGGATTGACAATTTTATGTCTTATTACGTAATCTTAATTCTAATGACATTATATTTTAATCGGCAAAACATTTAAAAAGTATTAAAGTATGTCTTTGCTTTCAAGTATCGTTTGAGAAATAATTAATGCTCGTAAAGATCGCATAGTAAAACAATAATTTATAATATTTATCTTATGTTTTATTGTTTTGATTTTTATTTGAAATAATGATTTGATATAACATAAAATAAACATTATGTTGAAAATAATTTACCATGATTATTATAAATAACGATTAATCAATTTTTGATATAAACAACATATAAATACGCATCCAGAATTACCTCGTTAATCGATAAATAAGATTTTTTGCGCTTCTATTACATTGATCTTCACTTTGCTATTCGCATTCCTGATTGCAGTCGAGAAGGAGATTATTCACAGTTGGCAGAAGGTTGATCCGGCATCGGCTAGATATCCGATGGACATGACGCCTTTGATACTCGCGGCGCAACGTAATAATTATGAGATCTTGAAGCTTCTACTGGACAGAGGAGCCACTTTGCCGATGCCGCATGATGTGAGATGCGGCTGTGATGATTGCCTTCAGGCAGTCACCGGTGAGGGAGAGGAAGAGAGAGAGAGACGTTGACCTACTTTATTTCGCTACGAAAAACTTCCAAAAATGTACAATTTATTGATAGAAAATACATAATTGAAATCATCTATTTCAGTCGATCCATTAAGACTGTCATCCACCAGAATATCCGAATACAAAGCTCTAGCGAGTCCAAGTTTAATAGCTCTAAGCTCTACGGATCCTCTAATGACAGCTTTTCAATTGAGCTGGGAACTGAGAGAATTAACCGTATCGGAGCCGGAAAGTAGAGCCGAATATATGAAATTACGGCGACAAGTGGAAAAGCAAGTTTCTCATTTCAAAAAAAATATTGTGCAGAGATATACGTTTATTTATATATATATAATGATATAATCGTAATCTCATTCCGAATAGATTCGCAGTCGATTTGTTGCAACATGTTCGTACCACCATGGAGCTGGATACCATCCTAAATTATGATCCTAAGGAAGAGAATGCCGATCTCAGCAAACAATTAGTTCGACTGGAACAGGCTATACAATATAAGCAAAAGAGATTTGTATCGCATTCTCACGTTCAACAACTCTTGGCAGCAATTTGGTGAAAATATTATAGCATTAAAGGATTAAGATTTGTTAATTACAATTACACAAAGTCTTAAAAAATTTTTTTAACATTTTTTTTTAACTAAGTTTATTTAAATTCGATTCAAAGGTACGAAGGTGTTCCCGGATTTCGAAGAATGTCAACCATGAAAAGAGTCGGTATTCTTGTAAAGACAGCAGTTTTATTTCCATTTTATTGTATGATGTACTATCTGATGCCCGAGTCAAAAACTGGTCGACTTATGCGAAGACCTTTCATGAAATTTTTAGTTCACGCGTCGTCCTATTTATTCTTTTTGTGTAAGCTTAATTTTAGCTTTAGAATACAAATTAGAAATAAAAAAAAATAATAATTTTAGAAATTTGCCTTGATACGTGTACCTATAGAAATAATAAAAGCAATTACTCCGTTACTTAATTAGTAATTGATACATTACTAATGCGTTCATAGTTATACTCATGCTAGTGTCACAGCGTGCGGAAGTGGAAATAGTTAGACTCCTGGGCACACAGGAAATGAAGAAAAATCTCGAAGCTTATTTAGCTCGGCAAAGAGGAGCGGCTCCAACTCCTTTGGAAGGTATCGTCGTGCTTTACGTCTTTGGATTCGTATGGGAAGAGATAAAAGAGGTGAGCATAAGCGACAAACGAGCTTTAATTTTTCTCTCTATGTGTATGTACTCTTATGTATATATTCTCTCTTCTCAAATTTCAAGATGTACATAGACGGTCTAAAGTCTTATTTACGGGACATGTGGAATTTTATCGATTTCACCAGAAACATGCTGTATCTGGCGACCGGTGTTCTCAGATTGGCGGCTTATCTTCAACAACGAACCGAGATACAAATAGATCCGTCCGCCGCGCTGATACCGCGAGAGAACTGGGGCGATTTCGATCCGCAACTGATTGCGGAGGGTCTCTTTGCCGCGGCGAATGTTTTCAGTGCCTTGAAACTTGTCCATCTTTTCAGCATCAATCCGCATCTGGGGCCGCTTCAGGTATCACATTTGTCAAAAATCTCTTTCCTCTCATATTTGTATTAATCTCCTTTTTTGAAGAATCTTTTGCATATAAATATACTTTTAATTCTGATACTATATAAATGCATCTCTAACACATCACTCAATAAGTCTCCGGTCTAACTAAGAAAAACAAATTTTTTTTTAGAAATCACGTGGGTCTGTCAACAATGTTGCCATATATGTGTCAGACCGGGGACTTATTGAGTGATGTGTTATATGTACAGAGAACTATATTTATTTCTTTTTACTATAATATCAAAAAAAAATTTTGATTTCTGTTTAGATATCGTTGGGCAGAATGGTGATCGACATTGTAAAGTTTTTTTTTATCTACACTTTAGTATTATTTGCCTTCGCCTGCGGCTTAAATCAGTTACTATGGTATTTTACGGAATTGGAGAAAAACAAGTGTTATAGAGGAATGTTGGATCCCTCGTGGGACGCCGGCAGTGACGCTTGCTTAAGATGGAGAAGGTGAATGGAGTAATCGAATTGTCAGACACGAATGAGAGACGCATTCGTTTCCTTCTTTTTAAATTACATTTCTTATACACGCACATATGCGTATGTGTTTGTGCCACCTAATAATCATGAAAAAATGACAGACCGCGTATTCCTTTTCAAATTTGTATATTGAATACTGAATTATTTATGAAAGCAACAGCTTTTGCAATACATATAATAAATACGTGACTTTCTGGAAACATGTATACATTTTTTGAACATAAATCCCTTTTGAAAAGATTGTGCAGTTTTTCTTAATATATTTTTTTCTTTTGAATATAATGATAATTGAATGACAATTTTAACATAATTTTAACATAATTCCTCAATATATTATTTTATAAATAAATTTCTCATTAAATATTTTCAGATTCAGCAATTTATTCGAGTCTTGCCAGAGCCTCTTTTGGGCCAGTTTTGGTATGATTGGCATCGAAACTTTCGAACTCACTGGTATGTTCCTTCGTGTAATTCAAATATACAAAAATATTCTTTTTATTCTTGTTATAAAATTTAAGTTTTTACCTCATCGATTAACACCTATCATTTTCTAGAAACCAGCATTATTTTTTTTTTCAGGAATCAAGTCGTATACTCGATTCTGGGGCTTGTTGATGTTCGGATCGTATTCCGTGATCAATGTGATCGTCCTGCTAAATCTACTGATAGCTATGATGAGCAACAGCTATGCCGTTATCGAGGTAAATCTTCGACTCGAATGATATTTGTGATCTAAAAGAATCTCCTTAACGGAGACATTGACGCGATAGGAACATTCTGATACGGAGTGGAAATTTGCAAGGACGAAATTATGGATGAGCTACTTCGAGGATAGCGGAACTCTCCCGCCGCCCTTCAACATCTTTCCGCCCCCGAAGCTTTTCTTCCGATTCTTCGGCTTGCAAAAGAAATCCATTGGTAGACGTTGCAGTAAACGTCGACGCGCACGCGAACACAAGTGAGATGTTTTGAATCATTTGCAAAAATGAGCAAAATAATATAATACAAAAATAAAATTTATTTTTTTTCTATTAACTAATAGTAGATAAGTAATTAATAATTAATACTAATGTGATTAACAAATACAGACAATGTTGTATGATGATAAAAGTATGTATAATTATATTCCTGTTAATATATATATATATATATATATATATATATATATATATACGATTATTATATAGATATGGAGCTGTTATGAAAGCATTGATATGGCGATACATTGTAAACGCGCACAGCGAGCATGAGATGGAACCTGTCACTGAAGACGATGTTCACGAACTTAAGACCGATCTGTCGTCCTGGAGATGCGAACTTCTGGACATTTTGCATAGAAACGGCATGGACATTGGCGGTGTCGATAAAAAAGAAAAGAGTAAGCATTTTTATATAAATATTGTAAAACTATAATGTAAAATAATAATGTAAAACTATATTAAAACTCATGTTTTTTTTCTTCTTGTCTAGCTGTATTGGGAAAGAAGATGAAAATCTGGGAACGAAGGCTCATGAAAGACTTCCAAGTATCAGGCCCTGTGAATCCAGCTGACAGCGATCTTCAGGAAGAAATGGCTCTTCAACAACACGAAAACGAAACCAATGTCGAAAGATGGAAGAGAGTTGCCAGATTGGCGGTATTAACTTCGGCCGAACATCGTTGGACTCAGGTGCATGAGATCTCTCTATTTCATAATATAAAAATAATAGAATTATTAACTATCGAAGCTAATTTTTGTCACGCGTGATTTTACATAGGTCGTAAGAAGTGCAGTTAAAAGCTCGCAAATCGGCAAGAGCACCAGCAAAACATCGTTGCAGAGTCAACAGAGCCTGAAGAGAGCGATGGAGGAGGCGAAACGTCTGGCACAAAAGAGTCCAGTATCACCAATTGTCCCGGTCAAATTGCCAGAAACTACAGCAGAGACAATCCGGCATGTTCTACACGAGATCGTAAACGAGACTGATAATGATGATGCTAAAGCTTGGGAAAGCAAAACTCCGGAAACAATTAGAAACGGAATCGATTCTCAACCATTCAAGTCCATTCTTCAGGTGCTAAATTAATAATTTGCGATATTCAAAACGTTGTATAATAACCGTAACAATTTAACTTTTTTCTAAGCGTATAAAGAGAGAGAAAGAGAGAGAGAGAAAGAGAGAGAGAGAGAGAGAGAGAGAATCACTATTAAATAATTTTAAACATTTTGAAATTGATCTAATATATTAAAATATTATATAATAATTTATCAAAAATTAAAATATCGATTACAAAGATATTATATTTTTTACAGCCTAAATCTACGTCCTCGGTTGATTTCGTCAACGAAACAATTACGAATGTTACACCGTTGTTACCACTTCGCACATCACCATCACGAGTGATCAAGAGAAAAGCACCTGTCCCATCGAATACTCAATCATCAACTGGTAATTTTTTACAGAATTTATATTATATGTATAAATTGCATATGAATATTACTTATATAACTTATATTATTATTAATTATGAAACAATCATATAATATACAATGTTAAAATTATCAAACGTAACACATCACTCAATAAGTCCCCGGTCTGACACATTATGGCAACATTGTTGACATATCCACGTGATTTCTAAAAAAAAAATTTGTTTTTCTTAGTTAGACCGGAAACTTATTGAGTGATGTGTTATATTGCATTATAAAATATTATTGATATTTAATTATGGCATTAATGTGTTATTATACTCAACTATTGTTAATATATACGCGCGAGTGTATATATTGTGCTATTATTTTTCTCTCTTTCTGTTTAGAACCCTCAATTTCTACTCAATCTATGCTTACTACAAGTACTATTTCACTTGTCTCCACTACATCTGTAACTACTATCGGCACTTCAATCACTGCAACTACGACTATTGTTACCGCCGCTACTTCTACTACTGCAAAATCCACCACTACTGCTACTGTGACGAAAACTACTTGTAGCTCTTTCACAGAAAATCAAAGCAAACCCGCAGCGATTACTGTCACGAATACATCATCATCCTTTATCAATGTCAAAGACGGAAACAGTTCAATCAGAGCACGGCCAAAAGCTTCATATAGCCCTAAACTTTCAATTATTCCATCATTGACAGTTACCTCTGACATCAACAAAGATAATGATAAAGAGAAGCTTGTAGCCATTACGTCGCATAATAAATCTTTGAGAGGAGGATGGCTTTAAATTTAAGATAAAGATTATATTAATCAATTGCTGTTAAATTGATGAAATTACATTATACATATTTAACATAATTTGTGACAAGAAAATTATTTATACCATATGCAAACGAAAATTTAAAGATGTTATTTTGATTGCTTTTATTGAAGTTTTAAAATAATATAAAAATCAGTTTTTAGATAATCTTTACATTTTCAAAAAGATATTTACATTTATTATTTAATCTAGTCAACTTATTATTTTTTTATACATACATTAAACATTAAAGATCCCAAAAATAATTTGACTTATAGAGAATTGAGACATTTTGTTCGCTAAGAATTATTTTATTTAAAAAGTTACAGAGATGCATTGTTCCATATAATTATGTATGTCAAAAAAGAATTAAAGAAACGAAGTTTATATAGATAAAGTATTGTGTATATTTATTTCCTTAAGACTATATATATATATATGAATATATTCTATTATAGTAATTATATCCATTTATATAGCATGCTATGACAATAGTGTGTCGGCAGGAAATGTAATATAGTTAAACATGATATGAAATTAACACGCACATATACATTGTACGATGCGCATTTTAATATAATTACGATACGAGTGAATCTAATGAATCCATTTTTTGCGAAATAATACATCAAAAAAGATATCCAAAGAATTTAATCGAAATGACACATTTCAAGCAGCTTGCACGACCTTAGTCTGCGGTCCTTTCTGCGCCGAATTGATCTTATCACCTAGTGACAGAGCCATGCCTTGGCTCTTGGCTCTGATACGAATATGACCAACCACTGGTGCGTCGGGTTTATTCAATGGTTTTTCAATGGACAAATTTGCCAAGGCGTCCTCGCCGAATATCGATTTAGCGTACATATTTGCCGCCATAAATCCACATTGTCCCGAGAGAGCCTATATAGAAAAAAATTGCGATTTAATAATACATAGAAAATTGCTATTTAATAACACAGATAGAAAATAGAAAAATCGTACGTACCTTTTCTGGCGTAAGACAACGCATATTTGTAGATTTCAACAAATGAGCAAGATACTCTCTCAAATCAGATAGAGTCGTGTTGACCGATACTTTATTTTCCCATTCAAACTCGGCCCACATTTGACGGAATTCCGCGTCAGTACACGTCGCGGGTACTATATAATCCATAATGTCGATGTGTATATCGTTGAGAACAACAACACTTCTGTCGGAACCCGCTCCTGATACATCATAAACTACAAAAAAAAATAATAGTCATAAATTGCATGCGTCAAAATCAGCAATTTTCCAAGTATCTAGATCGCTTACCGATATTTCCAAAAATAATTCCGTTTTCTGTAGATGCGACCTTCACGTTCGCCTTAATACTGGCGAAATCCCTCGGTGCGAGTACGATGGGTTGCGGTCTCTCAACTAACTTCAGATCGCCCATAGTGGCTAATTCCAAGGTGCAATTCTGCAGTGTGTCTTCCGTTTGATTAACTATCAGTACGTCAAGCACAATATCGTATTGGTTAACATGGACCAAGGCTTCTGCGTAGACTGGATCCGAGAAACCGGTGAGCTGAGTAACTTTACTCAAGACGCTCGGTGCTGGTGCGTCTCCGCTGGCACCGGGTCGTCCTACGACAGCTGCACTAAGACTCTGTTCGAATACATCGCCAGCACCACCGGCCAAATCGGATCCCCGACTCAATTGTAAGAATTGAATCGCGTCATCGACTTGGACGATGCTGCCCGGTTTCTCCTTGGCCTTTTGATTTTGCGAGTCCTCTTCCGCTTTCGCAGTCAACATTCTGCCAAGAGCATCGCGGCATCCTTCGGTAAAAACTTTTTGTACAAGTGGTGCTGGACAAGCGAGCGATCTAAGGCACAAGGAGATCCTCTCCGCATCATCGTGCGTCATCGCTTTCATGGGAAGACCTGAACGACCTAGCTGCAGCATACTGGACATTATGAGCATTGCCTCTGCCTGTAATCTGTTGCTCCTTTGAGCATTAGTTTCAAGCGTTTTATAACGTAGCGCTAATTTTGCCAATGTAGTAGCCAAAGACGCGCCAATGAAAAAGTCGCCCTCCATCATATATTGCACTAATGCTGGTCGTTTCTCCTCCTTTTTTCCTAGTAAATTAATTAAAATTTGTGTAATAATATATAAAATATTTTTTATATCTAAAATCAAGAGCTACTTACGTGCAGATGCAGCACTAAAAGCACTTTGAGACGCATATGTTCCATCAGATGTGACAAGTTGCGTTGGTGCAGCTTGTGAGTTACCATCTTCAGACTTTTCACCAGCTTGACGTTTATTTTCTGCCTCAAGCAACGGCAATTCGCCTAATGCTGAACGTATGCGGCCCATCACGGCTTCTATATCCTCTTTCGATGTGGCGTATTCGCCGAGAATCCAAAGCGCAGCTCTGTGCACTTTTACGGATCGTATGTGAGGGAATACCTAATTAAAATCAAAAAATTAATTTGAGTTTATCATGCCAATTATAAAGATATTTTTAATGATATATTAAATCATATCCACACCTCTAGAAGTTTCTCAACGATTAATGGTCTAAGATTCTCGAATCTCTGAATGGCTTCACGGACAAATACAAGAACATCTGTGGCGGCTGCTTCGTTACTCTCCGATAGAAAATCTGTCAATACAGGAATGACAGTGGCGGCAACATCCGCAAATTTCATGGAGCAAGCATGGAGGGTTCGTACCAAAAGTTGACGGTATCTGCCAGCATCCTCATGTTCTCCGCCAGCTGTTCTGAGAACTTCCTTCTTTAAAAGTTGAACCATTTCCTCGATCGTACGAGTTGTGACCAAATCCATAGCCAGAGCCAAGGTCTTAGTTCTGACTTCTAAAGCTGGTGATCCTATTTACAGTAAATAATAATAGCATATAGAAAATCCATTAGCACAATTATTTCCATTAGCAAAATTAGTATAATTTGTCATTGTAAGTATCAACACAGTACCTAAGACACGAAGTATATCCATCACAAGATCTTGAAGTACTCTCTCATAAACAGGACTATCTTTCATTGCAATTAGCCGATCAAGTACAATGAGCTTAACATTGTTATCACTTTCTTTAACAACCAGTTCGATATAGCAGGAGGCTGCAGCTTTTATTGCGGTTGGCGCACTGGAAAGAGTTACCAATGTGCCGGCTGCTTCGTAACGTACTGCAGCACTAGGTGAATTTAGCAAACTATAAATACATCTGATAAAACGTGCCCTTTCTGATGGATTTGCAAGACAAACCTAAAGCAAAATAATTTATTATAATATTAATATCTGTATATTAGACAAACTATATTCACTCATGCTTTAAACAATAATAAAATACACTTATTTATACCTTATATATCAATTCAACAATAACCAACTGTAATATATCGCCAAAACTAGGCACTTGATCAAGACATGCGGCCAAATAAGCAAGCGCTCTACTCTGATCAGCATGCAACAACATCAGGAATGCATTTCTTCTGCATGACATATCTTGTTCCCCTTCTAGATACTTTGCTATCAATTCTGGAGCATCTGGTATAAGAAATTCAAAGTTTCTATAAATAGTGAAAATAGCGAGCACTGCGTTGCGTCTGACATAAGAATGTCTATGTTCCAGACAAGCAATTATCGCTGGCATCAGTGGCTCAAGAAGTTCTGGCTCCTTTAGTTTGCACAAAAATCTACAAATAATAATGGATTATATATGATTTTATTCTTATAACATATTTCCTATATGCATACGATCACTTTTATACCTGAGAGTAGATCCCCTGACAAATTCATTAGGATGTTGCAAATCTTTTCTATACGCATCGCATACTAGAATCATCTCCTGTAGAAGCTTGCCATCGGCAGAAGTTTTTGGTACAATCTCCCAGAATATCAACAGCAGTTTCTTGATTGTGTGATTCTGCAGAGGTAGGACAAATCTGATGATTGTCATCAGCAGTCCCGGTAATCTCTCACCGCTCAAGATCATGTGAATGGTTTTCTTAAGTGCATCGATTTTCGTTTGAACACTTCCTTTTTCAAGATCCTGCTTCAACTGGAGCTCATTCAGCGGCTCCGTGTCAGTTGGGATGTTTATCAGAGTATAGCACGGTTGCTCGGTTATTGCACTCATTTTCTTGGTTCTTCGTGAATTGAGCACGTATCTACAATTAGGATTGAGAAAAACACGTGACAATATTCGATCTGTCAAGGATTACTCATTTAGATATCATCTAAAGACGAGCATAAAAGAAAACGGTGCACGCTGCGTGTGTCTTACGTGTCAAACTGCGATAATTAGGATCGTAGGAAGTACCTCGCCGAATCATATGACGATGTCGCTCGTTTGCAGTTGTGTAGAATGTAAGTGTTTTCTGCGCTGATAAAAAAGTATTTGCTTACTAAAGACGTTCTCTACATTACCACAGTCGGATATGTAGATTTATATCGATAACAGAGAGAAATCTATATAGCTCATTTAAAGATTAAAAAATCAAGATTCAAGAAAAAAATTGAAATTTGATTAATCGAAATATCTATAATTCAAGTACTAACATTGCAGTTATGTTCGATGTAATAACAAAATGTAATATTTTATTGTTATACTCATGATATATTGCAGTTATATAATATATATATATGTA